>JAYKXP010000175.1:0-88465 GCA_037176845.1 Paramarasmius palmivorus | reverse complement strand
CCGTCCGAAGCCTTGCGATGTGTATTCCCAAAGTTAAATGGTCATCCAGACCTTATAGAAGGGATACTTGACATGGGGTCCATGATCCTGTGCATTGACAAGAAGGAAGCGATTGGAAGAGGCATAGAATGGGATCCATCCACTGTAATTCATATGCAAAGTGCTAATGGCAATCTTAATCGAACTCTTGGATTGGCCAGAAATGTACTTATGGAACTGGGAGACTTACAGTTCCGTGCGCAATTGCATGTGATAGAGAAAGCACCATATCAACTTCTAATAGGACGTCCGTTTGAGTCGTTAACGTGTATGGTTACGGAAGCACACAGAGATGGTCATGTAGACATCACTCTTACATGTCCTAATACCGGCCATAAGATTCAGATGGGAACATATCCTAGAGGAATGGGGATACAAGTGGAAAGGGAGGATAAAGCATCACTTGTACCTAGTGAGCGTCCTGCACCTGAAAAGGACTCAGAACCTTCTAAAAGCTCTCCGGACACTGCGAATTTTCAGGAGACCTCAATGAACTGTTAGACGATCAGGGAGAGGTTGCCTTGGAAATTTCAGCGGATGACAGAGGTAATATAAGGGTGGAATCATATGTTGTGGCAGAAAATATAAAATTTAATAATCTGGAATTGTCCAATCTGTTCACTCAGGCGGCTTCGAAGACACCTGAAGTTAGAACCCAAATAGAATCTCAACTAGAATCCTTCTTGCAAGCTTATATTAGGGAAGCAAGTGGACGGGATTTCAAGTTAGTGGTTGATCAAGTCAATCTAGTACTAGAGCAACAGGCTGTGTACGCTGGCGAAAGCACCTGTTGTGAATACTTGTATGAAATGAATGATCAAGTACCGAAAGTGATGTTGTTTGATGCGAAGCAGCCAAGGGATGAAGCTATAGACGATATACACGACGGCTTTGGCAAATATAAGCCCGTAGCAAAGAAGGTTAGACCTGTAAAAGCCACTTTGCCACAAGAGTTTCATGTCAAGCGACACATTACGGGAGATCCACTAGCGGGAATGCCTATGTTACCCACGAACCCACCAGAGTTTACACCTGGAGAGCTTTACACGCAAGAAAGGAAGGAGATAATCGATAAAAATCACGCCAAAGAGAAATGGTGGCCAGAAGAGATGAAACTTATACATGCTTTTATGAAGTTACAGGAGAAAGCATTCGCTTGGGAAGCATCAGAAGGAGGTAACTTTAGAACCGACTTTTTCCCACCGGTGAAATTCCCTGTACTACCTCATGTACCATGGGTAGAGAGAGATATTCCAATCCCACCTGGTATACGAGAGGAAGTTTGTCGTATCATCAAAGATAAAATCGATGCAGGAGTATATGAACCATCTAGTTCATCGTACAGATCCAAATGGTTCACTGTGATAAAGAAAGACGGAAAAAGTCTGCGCATAGTGCATAGTTTGGAACCATTAAATAAAGTTACTATCCAGTACTCTGGGGTACCACCAGCAACAGCTGAAGTGGCCAGTCAATTCGCTGGAAGGGCTTGTATTGGTCTCCTTGACATTTGGGTTGGCTATGATGAGCGGTATATTGATGAGGAATCAAGAGATTTGACGACGTTTCAAACGCCTTTCGGACCACATAGGCTAGTAAAACTACCTATGGGCTGGACAAACTCTGTACCTATCTTTCACGATGATGTATGCTATATTTTCCGAGATGAGATACCTCATATAACCTCACCTTACGTTGATGATGTGTCCGTACGGGGACCAGAGAGCCAATATAAGCTACCTGATGGAAAGTTTGAAACTATCCCAGAAAATCCAGGTATAAGAAGGTTCTTTTGGGAACACCTGAATAATGTAAATCGTCTGTGTCAGCGTTTAAAGTATGTGGGAGGTACTTTCTCGGGTCCAAAAGCATTTATTGCGCTATTAGAAGGTGTTGTATTAGGTTTCCAAGTGGGGCCTTATGGACATCGAGCGAATGAAAAGTTTGCAAAAGTTGTATTAGACTGGGACCCAGAATTGTTTGAGGATAAGACCGATGTGAAGTCATTACTTGGTACAGCTGTGCAAATGCGCATATATATCAAGGACTACGCAAAGATAACTCGTCCATTAAACAAGGTGTCAGGAGCAAATGCTACTTTTAGGATGGGAGACGAAGAAAAACAAGCTGTTAGGGACCTACAGGAGGCTATTAGAACTGCTCCGTGTCTCCGAACAATTGACTACAAGAAGACTCTATATCTTGCAGTAGATACTTCGTGGCAAGCAGTCGGCTTTTACTTGTATCAGCTCGAAGATGATAACCCCAAGAGGAAACATTTTAACCTTTTTGGATCTATCGGACTGAATGAGCGTGAAGCACGATTCTCCCAGCCAAAGAGAGAGCTTTATGGCTTGAAGATGGCATTAGAAGCTACCTATTATTACACCTATGGTTGTCGAGACATGATTGTCGAAACAGATGCTAGCTATATCAAAGGGATGCTAGATAACCCTAGCGCAGGCCCTAATGCCACTATTAATAGGTGGATAGAAGCAATACGCAAGTTTCACTTTGAACTAGTACATGTTAAAGGTGCTACGCATGGTCCAGATGGATTATCCAGACCTCCACCAGGTGGTGCAACTACAGAACGACCCCCTGTTGATGAGGAAGACTATGCAGACGAGGACAATGGCGAACCAATTAAGTTTAGAATGGGTGATGGGGAGATAGAAGAGCCCTACCCGTTCGAAGACTTTAGAAACGGCATTGATAGCCGTGGGGGCTATTTCTTGGGTCGTGCGCTAAGTGTACGAGATTTTGAGGAAGAACTTGATCAAGTAAAGCGAGAAGCTAGTATTGAAGCTCTAGAAGTGGAATTAGCACTTATACAAGCAGGTTTGACACCTATTACAAGCTTTGCGCAGTATGAGGTATTTCCGCCCGAGCGTGATGATCAATGGCAGGAAGCACATCCATATGTTGAGTCTCATCGAACAGCGTTTGGAAAGAAACTTGATGATGCTTTGGAAGATATTATAAAATACATTTCGGATGAAGAATGGCGGAGGAAGGCTAATATAAGGAAGGAATATCGTAAATTCCTGGAAACGCAGTCAAGACATTTCTTTGTGGATGGTGAAGGACGATTGTATCGACGCAATACGGAAATAGAAGGCCAACACAAGCTGGTAGTATTCAAGGAAAAGAGGATGTGGATGCTGTCTGCAGCTCATGATTATCTTGGGCATAAGGGCATGTATGCTACTGAACAACTCTTGAAGAAGCGGTTTTGGTGGCCTGATATGGAAAATGATGTCAATTGGTTTGTGAGGTCTTGTAAAACGTGTCAGGAACGACAATTAAGGCTAATAAAAGCCCCTCCGACACGCATACATACACCCTCACTATTCCAAAAGATACATATAGACGTGATTAAGCTTTCACCAGCTAGTAATGGCTGTAAAAATGTTATCCATGGACGCTGTGCATTGGTGAACTGGTCCGAGGCCAGAGCCCTAAAGAATGAAAGAGCCAGCTCTATAGCTGAATGGTTCTTTGAAGACATCATCTGTCGTTGGGGGCCTCCGGAAGAAGTAGTTTGCGACAATGCGCCACAGATGGAAGCAGTGATGCAATGGTTGTATGATAAATACGGCATCAGAAATATCAAGATCTCACCTTATAATTCACAAGCCAATGGCAAGATTGAAAGACCACATTTCGATGTGCGCCAAGCGTTGGTTAAAGCAACTGGTGGGGACTTGCGTAAATGGTATTGGTTCTTAAAGCCAGTACTATGGGCCGATCGTGCTACTATTAGAAGGGGTTTGGGTTGTTCCCCATACTTTTTGGTCACTGGAGCAGAACCTATACTGCCGCTAGACATTGTGGAGTCTACTTGGTTGATACGCGCTCCTGATAGGGTCTTAACACATGAGGAATTAGTGGGATATAGAGCCCAAGCTTTGGCTAAACACCGCACTCATGTACAGGCTACTATTGGTCGTGTAGATAAGATCAAGAAGGATAACCTACGGAAGTTTGAAAAGGAATTTAAAAACAAGATTAAAGAGTACGACTTTAAACCAGGTCAACTGGTTTTGATGCGTAACTCGGGTATCGAATATGAACTTGATCGGAAGATGTATCCGAGATATCTTGGTCCAATGATCGTTATTAGGCGAACTAAGGGCGGATCCTACATCCTAGCTGACATGAACGGTGCAGTAAAGAAGGAGAAAGTAGGAGCGTTCAGGGTTTTACCTTATATTAGTCGCTATGAACCTATAAATCTGCCAGAAAACATACATGAAATCATCGATATGTCTAAAGAACAGCTGGATCGTATGCTGGAAAGGACAGATGATGAGGATCAATACAAAGGGGAGGACTATATCTTCTCAAGGATCCCTCACATGAAAATGCCAAAGAAAGGGCAAGAGCTGGTAGAGGAAGAGGAAGATAGTGAATCAGAGGAGAATGCAAATGACTCTGATGAAGAATCCATGTTGGATGATGACGATCAGGCAAATGGTGTTAGAACCAGGCAACAGACCAAGGAACGACAGTTAGCAGCCCTAGTATTAGGCTAATCTCAGACTTAAAACCCTTATAAAAGACCATAAACATACTTTTGGGAGGAGTCTAGACTTAGGAATGCTTGCATGGACGATCTAAAGATCATAGAAGGCACCAAAATAGCTTGAATTGATAAAAGAGCGACAAAGCTACGGTGTACAACGATAAAACAAAGGCAGCAGGAGCTTATAAAAGAGTGACTATGCTGACCTATAGGCTAATAATAGCCTATAAACTTCAATAATGTTACAAAATCGAAGGAAACCAATTAATGAGCGACGCATAAAGGTCACAGTCCGAGTTAGACGAGACTGGTGATACTCTGGTGAATGGTAGCGATATCTGGTCTGGAGTTCATACCTAACTTTACCTAAGGAAGAAATCCAATGCTTGTATAAGGCCCAGAAGTCGTCTACACACTTCACAAAGTCGTTAAGCAGATGGAGGAGATCCTCCAGTAGTAGCCTCTGCAGTAGGATCAGCAGGCTTGTCGTCATCCATAGCTGCACCTTCAAGCGCAAGCTTGGAGAGGCGGATCCTATTGGCTTCCTCCAACTTCTTGTATGAAAAGTGGTACTGGCCGAGCATGAAATGAATATTATGCTCCAAAGTCGCCACTTCGGTACGCAGATAGTTAGACACAGCCTTGAGGACGTGGAGTGGCATCTTCTCAAGCTCGAGAAAAGGAACCATAACGGTCTCCTTCAAGAGAGATTGATAGCCAGAAGTACGAAGAGCGGCCTCTTCTACTTGCATGAGTTAGCTCTGGATAAATCAAGTGCATATAGTCACTTACCAGCAGTCTCTTCGTGCAAATCGACTACATTGCGTTCGAAACGAGTACGTTTGGCACTAGGAGTAGCAGATTTGGCTTCTGCGGAAGAAGAAGCAGCCTAATATAAGGGTTGGCGTTAGAAAGATACCTAATATAAGGGTTGACAATCACGTACAGCAACAAGACGAGTGGCAGACTTAGAGGATTTCTCCTTAGTCTTGTCCTTTTCCTTACCCTTATCCTTGGGCTCCTTCTCCTCTTTCTTGTCCTTGGACGACTCCTTGGCCTTCTAAATGTGTCAAGATTTGAAAAGATATAGCACTATAGGCTTACCTCGTTGATGGTCTTCTTGAAGCGCAATTTATCACCGCTTTTAGAGGGGGCATGGATGGAATCTTTCAGGCCTTTGGCGTCCGCCATCTAAAAGGAAGCTTATATTAGGCTAGAAACATGTGTAAAGGATCGATTATAGTCGTACCTCAGTGTCACCATCAGCGGATTTGTGGATAAGGGTGACTTCCTCGTCATCATCACTATCCTCCATGGCATCACGAGTGCGACGACGACCTTATAATAGGACATACATATGAGCTTAGAAGCTTATAATAGGGTTTAATGGAACTCACGAGTTTCGCGAACGGTGTTTCGAGCTTAAATGGCCTTGTCACGGGCACGAGAAACGTCCATCTCGGCCACAAAGCTATCCAAGGAATCTAGATGAGAAGGAGCTTTGATGCCAGAGTCCACTAGATCATGGATAAGCCTGACACTGTCGGTATAGAGGTTGTAAGCCTCCTCGTCGGCAGCAACATGCTTCAAGACAAGCTTGTGGCGCTGTTCACCCTTATATTAGCTATATAAAAGCTTGTGATAGACAATAACAGCCACTTACTAGGTGATCGGCAAGCTGTTGAGCGATTCCAGTGCGAATTGTGGTACCCTGGCGTTTGCTGTTTTCGAGGGTATAGTCATAGACCTCCTTCGTTTCACGAACCCATTTATCACGTTCGACCCAGCCACCAGGAGCTGGAGAGGGAGCATGATCACTAGGTTTGGGGGCCATAACGTTGATAGAGTGTTAGAAGTGTGAAGAAGACTGGCAATATGCTGAGAATTCGAGTGGTGAAGGAACGACTATGTTGTTGATCCTTATATAAGGGATTCAATACTGGCTGGATGATTTCACCATCTTGACAGAAAATTTTCTAAGTCAGGGCGCACTTCTGGGCACCGGAAATATGGACAGAACTTATTCCTACTCCACCGGATGAAGAGTCAAGTCGGAGCTTGACATTTAAATTTGTTTGGGGGGAGAAAGAGGGTCAGCCATATGGCTACATAGAAAATTTTGCGATTTTTTCCGATAAGTCGTAGGATTGGAATGCTATTATTGGCAGATAAAGGCTTGGAAGTGACAACAGGAAAAAGTTAAAGGCAGAAAAATGCGGTATGGAAACACCAAAACTGATATGCAAGGAAGGAAGCAAATGTAACTTCCGCGTGTACCAGACTTGGTAATAGCCCCTAATAACGTGTTTCGGCCGAATAACAATTTCAAAACGCCTGCGGAATTTACAAGTCCTCAATCTTCCCTCAGCCTTAGAGGCTCCAGCAAGGCATGAGAGATGTTAATATCCAATCCAATTCCATGTGTCTCAGAGGGCACTTACCAATGCCCAATAAGGGAAATGTAAGCCTGCGGACAGTGTGTAACAGCCAATTGCAACAACCAAAAAGCCAGTTGGGGGATTGAACACATACACAGGATTTAACACCTTTAATTCAGGTGATCAAACCACTATACTAAGGAACTATGTTATAGTTAAGTTATATCTACGCTATTGCTACAAGATTCAATAAAAATAACAATACAATAAATGCCAGACAAAAAATACATGAATAACACACTAACAATATCAGGGGAATAATGAAATCAGACTCCTACCATGCATGAACATCAGGATCCCTGTCTTTCTCACCTTCCTCACTCTCATCTCCGTCTACTCCGAGAGGGGAATCATCTGACAGGTCCGTGTTCTCACCGTTTCCACCATCCACATCATCCAAATCGTCCTCATAATCATCAACTTCCTCATCCGGCATATCCGTGTGATCCTGATCCTCTGAGCACTCGATTTCCTCCACCTTTTCCAGTGGCATCTGCCATTCCAACTGGAACCTTGCTTTCAGGGATCGTTGTACAGACGCCTGCGACAGCGCATATGCTGTATATCCTTCGCGTTCAGTGCTCCGTAAGTCGAAATCGATTTCTGTGCACTCCTCCCACTGGATAGCCCGCCACTCCAAAAACGCCAGCGTGCGGCGCATCTCTTCTTGCACCAACGCAACCTCCTCAATGGCCCGCCTTGCACGTGCCCGACTCTTACACCACTCTACTCGCAGAATCTCGTTCTCATTCTCGTCGGCTCCATCTTCAATATCAATCTTCCCACCAGCTGTCCAAATCCACGATAGGTCTTTGCGCGTCTCTCCAGTTCCATGCTTGCTCCGGTGTTCCCACTGCTGTCGATCAGGGGGAATGAGGTCTAGATCTCCGAGAGTTGTTTCTTCATTCTCCCATTCCTCCTCCTCCTCTTCCTCCTCCTGTCCCTCGTCTTTGTCTTTCTCCTCTCTAGCCACAATTTCCCTGAAAATCCGGAGCCGCTCTACTTCTCCCTGATCGTCCTCGTCGTTGCCCTTCCGTCCTGGACCGACTTTCAGTGAAGCAGGATCGCGATAACTTCTGACGTCTTCGCTTCTGAGGGGCCGCAGAACCATCTCCCAATCTCCTGGGCCCATGAGCTTGAGGTATGCACTGCGTGCCACCCTGTAGCGAGAGGCATACCACTTAGCACGACGTACGACGCGATTGATGATTTCCCGTGATTTCCCAGACGCTCGCTGACCGCGTACGTTCCTGTTCTTGAACAGCACCATTCTTGTCTTGACCCGTAGCGTATGACGCACGCCATGCAGTGAGTCGAAGCATCTAGCACGCTGAAGCTGGCCTTCCACTCGACGTAACCCAGACACGCACAGTCTATCGATGAGGTCTTCGGGCAGTTCCGACGGTAGCCACAATTTGACGGATTCTGGGTCCGAATCCATGGTGTCCTCGCTCTGGGCTGTGTCCGTGAGATGCTGCAACAAGCCAGGCATGTAAATCGGTTGAAGATCTTGATATGCTCGCAGCCTTCGACGCACGGCGTTGCGTTGATCCGTCAGTTTGCGAGACTGTCTGACCGTCTGCTCCCGCTTCTGCTCGTCCTTCAACTGCTTGAGTTTATCCCTATGAATTGAACCAGAAACGAGGTTAGAATAAGCCGCAGGGGACGAGGGATAGTGACGTACTGCGAATCTCGAATTCCTAGACCCATGACGATGAAACCCACCTGTATGTCTATGGCTGATATATGCACATATGGTACTACCAATTTGGGCCCATGCATCCACAATGGTAGCAGCCTGTCAAGAAATTCCTGGGCTATAAGCCAATTGGTAACTACCAGTCCCATGGCAGGGACCAGGCAGCTTGGCCGCAACAGCTCATAGCCAGTACCAAATTAGGAATATGCCCCCGGACTCCGGAGGTGCACCACCGTAGATCTGCAACAGAGCAGAATTGAACCCACAGCCAGCAAAATACTTAGTAAGCATAGGGTACAACATCAACGTACTGACGCACAATCCACTGCACTACAAATCCGATATTTACATAGTAACGTTTCTTCATCACATCCCCAATTAGACGGCTAGAAAAAGACATTCTGGTTTGTGACCTGTGACATTGAAAGACGCCCAATTACATTAGACGCTGGATTACAAATACACCAATACCTAAATCTGTACCGAAAGCGACTGGAATGTATACTCTACCTCATCAAACATGGCGTCAAACCGGGACTGGAGCTCTTCCAAGCGAGAACCTTTCAAAGAAGATGCACTGATAGCTTTCTTCCACCAGATCAAAGCCACTAAGAACGCCCCAATTCCATTTGCCCCCAGAACCTGCAGGCACACCCAGTCACCTCCATTTTTCCTAACCAAGGGCAAAGAACTGCCTTTTGAAACTCTCCAGGCCGGAGAGCATGCGCCAAACCAAGATTTGAATTCTTGGCCAAAACGGGCCAGGTCACCAATATTGGGGTACCAAACCGCACGCCTGCGTTTATACCACTGTTTGATCTCTTCTGGACGATTGACGGTCTTCAGGCTACCACCCTGATAGCCTTGATCATCCTCCAGGCGTAGATACAGAATGAGCGTTTGTAGAAAACGGTCTCCCATACCTGCCTCTGTGGCCATTGAAATGATGTTCTGGACGTAGGCAGGAGCACCATCAGGACACCGTACCGTCGTGATCGCAGTGGCGGTGTCGTTTCCACGGTTCGCCCTCTTCCTTGGCTGCTCCAGGTGAGATTGCTCCTGTGTAGCCTTTCGTTTGGATCTACCAGAAGGCTGAGACGCGGCGTTTGGGGAAGCGGTAGTGGGAACCTTGGGCTTGGTTTGAATGGGTATGACGGGAATGGGCTTTTCCTTGGTTTGAGGACGTTGAGATCGGACTGCTGCGCGCGTTGAAGAGGATGTTTCCTGTTTTCTGGTGGTTCCACTGGCCACTGCCTTTTCGGCTACAGTTGTCGATCCTGTTGTCGATCTTCTGGGCCTCTTATTACCGCCAGAGCTACGACCATTGGTGAGCTCCTCACTGTCAGGATTTGCTCGCTTCCTGGAAGGACGTGCCGGCTCTGGATTGCAGGCGTCCTGATCGGGCTCTTCCAGGTCTATGGGAGGTATATCTAGATCAGCAGTTGCGATAGAGCCGTCTGGTGAGGGAGGATAAAGCGGTGAGCTAGCTAACTGCGGTGTTGAAGGGGGTATGGTGGTAGGAGGCGAGCCCGGCGGGGGAGAAGAAGCGCTGGAGAGTATAGGGGACGGGGGAGGTGAAAAGTTGGAGGAAACTTGTCCTGGAGATGGTAAAGGCTGCGTAGACACCTTTGGTGTACCAGATTCCGGAGGATTGGCAGTTGTAGGAGGTGGCTGGGAAGATGTGGAGGAGTCCCGAGCCGCTGGGGGATTTCTGGAAGCCGCCTGCTCTGGTTTGTCACCGGTAGAGTTGGTAGAGTTGACGACAGTTGATTGGGTTTGGGTAGACGGCGTAGTTCGCTTCTGAGAACCCTTCTGACTGTCAACCGCCTCTTTCTGGCTTCCAGGCCCAGTGGATACAGCACTGGTACCGCTGGGCTGTTCATCGCGGGGTATACCAGGCGTATCTAGCGCATCGAAGTTAACGCCGAGCTCTCCCATCAAGACGCCTTCAAGGGACAGGGCGGATTTGGGCAGAGCGCGACTTTTACATTCCTCGATTGCTAAATGACATTATTAGCTACCAGTGTTGCTACTTCTTTGATAACCAAGGAACACTCACTGAAACATTTGCGGAGGTATGACCCGTAAAGCGGTATCAGGAGGTTGCGATAACCTTCCTGACATGCTTCTCCAAAATTCATGGCAGGGTTACTGAGCGTTTCTCCAGAATGAAATCTAAGAGCGACGTTAGCTACAGGTTGTACTGTCGCTATCTGCTAAAATTACTTACGATACGACGTTTAAGCGGCCCATGTCTGCAGGCTCTGGGCCGCCGACGACAAGCGTGCAATGCATGCCTGTTGCTTCCGTGATACCGTTGAGAATGGGTTGGATGAAGCTGGGAAGACGAGCAATACAGCTAAAAACGAAGAAACATGAGTAAAGAGACTACGTTGTAACGAAAGTAAACCTACTCCTGACGTGCTTGAGGTTCCGTGGAAAAACCCCTATCAAGGGACGCTTTGTGTTCCGCAACACGTTTATCCCAATCTTCCTGTACTGCATCTTCCCAACTCTTCTTGTCTTCTGGCGATAGACTGTCGTACTCCTTTTTGATGACTTCCTGCCTCACACGTACGAATGCTTTCTTGCCTACCCCGGTCTCAGCATTTGACACCAACAATGACTGGTAGGTTGAACATACCTTTCTTTACGAACTTTCCCTTCTTCTTGCCTCTCTTTGCCTTCTTCGGCTTCTTCCCCTTCTCTGCCTTATCGGACTGGCTTCCACTGTCCTCCTCTCCCTTTTCCGGCTCCTTGTCATCCTCGGACAAATCCGATCCGCCATCTGCCCCCTTCGACATCTCTCCATCAACCACAGCAGTCTCATCGGCATCCACGACATCTTCAGCCATTAATCTGAGCTCTTCCATCCTGGTTGCAACCAACTCGTCCACTCTCTCCGGATGTCCCTTCGCCCACAAGTCGTACGTTCGAGCCTTGCGTTTCGGCTCCTCGACAGACGATCCGGTGAGTCGGTTCATAAGCTTGCTGAATGGATTGTCCTTGCTTTTGATTCCGCGACTCTTGTCATAGTGGTATTTCATCCAACGAGCGATTTGCTGATAGAAGTTGAAGGTAAGTGTTCTGAATTTGTGACGTATGTGACTGTGACTCACCGCGACACGGTAATTCGTGATTGATTTCAGGTTCTCGTGCTCTCGAACTACCTCTTGGAATGCCTCCTCGCTTTGATTTGCCTTGCGAATCGGAAACATGGTCTCTGGGTCTGGGGCATCATCGTTCACGGAAGCTAGATGCTCCTCCGTGGGTTCCTTGTTGTGTTCAAGACTTGCAGGATACCTCTTGTGGTAGCGACGGGCCAAGTCAGCCACAAAATCTTTCACCCATCCCTCTTGAACCGCGACACCGTAGGCCTCGATATGGGAATGGAGAAAAGTCAATCTAGAACCTGTGAAAGCGCCAGGGTTGACCATAGTGAGCTTCGGGCAAGATAGTGACCGTGAGGAAGCGCTTGGAAATGGAGGAGTAAGCCAGGAGCAAGGAAGGGGATCGTTTCCTCTGGGCAATAATATAACGCGTCAAGCTCCCGATCTGAAACGGATCTGGTTACGGTCCCTTAAAACCGGCAAAAATATGTGACCACTGGTGACTACCTGTTTGCCGCCTTGTCTAATTACTGTTCACAACTGAGATTTCAAATTACAGGTTCAGAGGGCTCTAGTTCTACTCGAGTTCTACTACTACGAAGGAATGCCTTATTGGCTCCTCGCTGGACAATAGAAGAATCATTCACGATGGATTAAATGACACAGAAATTGTTTGAGCTCACACACATGTTATATGGACGCGTTCGGAGCGTCGGTTTTGAGAAAGCATTGATACCGAAACCAATTTTTAATTCTCTGTACAGAGCTGGTGAGTGACAATCCGTCCTAAAGCATACGACGTCCTCACCTCTCGAGTAAGCTCACCGTTATCCCTCAGGACATGCTCCCCTTCTACCGGAGCAGGCTCTGCACATGCCTCATTCAGCGGATCGAAGGTTTGGCACCAAAGATGAACTATTGCGTTGGAGTATTTTGTAGGGCTGTCGTATTGAATGGACGCCTGAAAACAACCCAACTGAGACTGAAGTAGGGCCAATCAAGCACGGTAGGACTCCCTTTTCTTGGGCATGTTGAGCAGGAGAGCCAGGAATTTTGGTCCACTGGTCCGTACCTTTCGCATTTTCCGCGCGCCGCTCCTGACCGTTGGAAATTACCAGTGTTGTCCAGAATTCCAGGCAGAAAACACCCTGAAACTTGATCAGATTAGTGGCCCACGTGGTGACAGGTTTTTGGAAACGGTACGAACCATCAAGATTGCGTGACCACCACCTCTTGCTTTCCTACCACCACCATCCTAGCTTCCCTCAGCAATATGCAGACCCAATATTCCGACGTTCCTCGTCCTCCTTCCCCCGTAGATCGGCGCAACGGATCCGTTCTTACAGCCAGTACGTTCTCTATTCTCTTACTGGTAATCTTCTAACGTCTGTCCCTGTAATCAGGCCGTCCTCAAGGACAAGAGAGGCTTGCGTATGTCATGCCTCAGAGCTTCAACTATCTGGAGCATCAGCCTGAAAGAGGTACGTTCGTTTTCCTTTGTTAAAACACTTTCTGAGCAATTTTTAGGCCAGACTATCGTGCGCACTACGGTCGAGGAATATGGTGGTACGTTTTTTTATCATGGTCTTATGCTTTTACTATAGCTTACCACTCGTTCAAAGGGCTGGTGGTCACCACTACCACCAAGATTCAACGCGTTCACCCGGAACAGTATCGACCTCAGCGCCGTGGTCCCGCTGCAATCGCAACCGTGCCAAACGGTCTGATCGTCCCAACGGATGATGAGGAACAGCGCGGCCATTTCTATCGGGATGGCAACTTGTATGTCGCTGTGGATGTGCCCAGCCACGAGGAGCCTCCACAAGTCGTGGGCGTGACGTTCGGAGCCCCAGACGTTGCCACTAACAACGTCGCCATCCAGACTTCCAACACTCGCAGGCCTCTCGACCCCAGGGAAGCCGAAGATTCCTTGGCTGATGTGTCTTCGTTCTCTGCTGATTGGGACGCATCCAGTCTCAGCAGTGAAGATTCCATTGCACTCACCGACGCCACCAACCCGGGAACTTCTCCAACAGCTACTCAGGCTGCTGTCCAGACTGTCCCTCCTTCTGCCGGTAATAACGCAACCGACACCGCGACCAACGCCAACACGGCGACCAACACGGCGACCAACACGGCGACCAACATCGCAAGCACTCAGGCTCCTGGAATCCCCGCGCCTAGCACCATCGAGCCCCCCACAGATGTCCCAGAAGGTACCCGATTCTATGTTATCTACGTCGGGAGAGAGGTGGGAATATTCTGGGGACAATGGTGAGCAGCCTTTCAGGACAGTGTTACTTCTGTACTCACTCTTGCATAGGTACGAAGTGGGAGAACACCTAGTCAACGGGGTCTCTGGCCATAGAGCCACGAAGCACTCCACTTTCAGCCAAGCCTTGGTTGAGTATACCCGTGCCTACTACAACCAGAAGCCGGGATATACTCTGCGTCTTGCTACTGACCCTCTTCCACTGGCCCCTTAGACGTTGCATTTCAATAGGCTTAGATAGTTAGCTCAGTATAGCTTGTCAAAAATTGTCGTTCGTTCGTTTAGTTATGTCCCCTTTTGGTAAATTGTAAAAAAAAAACGTTGTCGATCTTCGCAGAGAATATAAATTGTTTGCTTGCTGTTCAGCCCCCAACAGAGCACTCTTCCCGTGATACAGTGAATTTTGAACCCTGTGAGCTTTGTAACCCTGTCTCTTGGGTCAATTTGCTTACCTAGGTTACCCAGACTCCACCTTTCCAGATCGACGGCGGCAATAGGCATTGGTAATTACCATTCGGATACCAAAGATCTCAATTATCCGCCGTTAGACTAACTGTTAATCAGGCCCAACATGACGAACTATTCAGCCCTTCGTCAAAAATCAAGAAAGGTGAGTTTCTTTATTCTTTTTCACTGGATTGCTTTGCTGAAACGGAATACCAGAAGTTTCTCTCTCCCCATCATCCTTTGGTAGATACCGTCGCTCGCAAAAAGCGTCGCTTAAGGTACCTCCGAACGATCAGGATCAGATCGCCACCCGCACCGCAGCCAATGCCACCCTCGCCACCGAGTCAATATTATCTAGGTTGCTTCCATACGCCCTCAGTGGTCGCTCCAACGGTCTACTTCAATCGTGGATCTCCCAGAAGGAAGAAGATATTTGTTCCCTTGTTTAGTCCTACGCCCACTGAGGCGGCTGGTTTAATGGATTCCGATATCGAATTGTAAACGTACCTATTAGTATCTCCAAGAAATTGGAAAATATATAAACCGCACCGCTCGTCGCCCCAATCTTTTCTTACCAATCTTGCATCTCCATATGACTGCATGTCATTTATTTTCAGATATAAGACCATCCCTACACTTGAATTTTTATGGAACCATCAGACTGCTACGACTGCTACGTTGTTCATTTTCCTCAGCCAGGGAAGGACATGGACGAGTGTTATCCTTCTCCTGCGACCGACAAGCAAGTACAACGTTTTGCGGAAGAACACGAGGACCTGATAAAGGAAGGGGTGAGTCTTGAGTATTTCAGGCTTGCATCGGATCTAATTCCTTGCTAGGAGATAGCGACCACAAAGAACGCGTTATTTTTCGGAACTCGGTGTACACAGCCGCACATCGTGCCACTGGGTGTGATGAAGCAGGAGAGGGAGCCCCCTGAAACTGGCATACAATATCTGCTAGCTGACAATTGGGTGTCGTCGACTCACCTCACTAGACCGGTTGCTTTTGGTCTCCACCGAGGCAGCCAGGTAGCACAAACTGGGGTCGCTTTCATTGCCTACTTTCTCCCTAACCGATATCTCCATCACGAACGCGATCGCAACCGACTCTGGATGGATGAGATGAAAGGCAAGGGGGAGCTACTTGGACCCCTGCTTGTGGTCAAGCACGTTGACCAGAAGCTGGTGGACTTGACTTATGACGATCTCGACCACGTCGTCAGACTGATCCAAGAGTACGTCCTTTCTTCATAAGCGATATGTGATGCCGTCTCATAACCACCATGCAGCGTATTACTCTACAAACCCCGAGAAGGAAAAGCCCCCGTCCTAGGACATTGGGTCCCCGACAAATAGCGTTTAGTAGACCTTCGATCGTAATTGCGAGTAACGTAGAGATATAAAAAAATGATGACCTATGACTGCTTCTGCTTCTTCTCTCTGTGACGCCGAGAATACTCTCTTTGACGAGCTCGTTTAAGCTCCAGTGTACGCTCTCGTACACTGCGGGGAAGATGACCCACCTCCTCATTCACTCTACCGCAACAATGAGGCTTACAGATTGAATAAAAGCTGAATCTCACACCTTTTACGCCGCTCTTGAGCACGAGCCTTGAGTCGCTCTGCGTTGTCTTGATAGTACCGCTGAGATGCCGCGCGTTTTCGAGCCTTTCTTTCATCTACCAGAAGATTCCCGGCGGAAATTGATTCTGGGGAATGGATCTGCAAGTCTGAGGAGGAATGAGGATCACGGTGTAAAGGCAAAGGATGGGAGCGCTCACCTGAACCACTCTGGACGCAAACACGGCTCTTCTCTACGCCGTTCTTCCTACCGCAAGTCCTCCTAACCTGCTTATCGTCTTCCTTTGATTCCAGATTACCCCTTTGCGGCGTTTTTGCGAGACTTTTGGACGCTGGTAACTCAGAATCCAGACGGACAATTACCTCCGCGTGAGGTTCAGCTAATTCATCATTAACCAGACGCACGACTGAATCTTATAATCCCAACTTTACCTGAAGCGAGCAAGGATCTAGGTCTTGCTCGTTCGAATTCCTTCGGTTTCGTTAAAGTATCACGGCCAATCAACACCAGTCGCTGAGGCTTAGCTGAAGTGGATTCAGTAGCTGTCAGATAGAAAGCCCACTAATCCTGACCTTTCAAGGGCTTCTTGTACGAAGTAGTACTCTGCATTTCAGTTAGGAATGAAGCGCTTCTGACTTCACACTGTTCGGATATCACATCGCTGTTGGTAGCCGCAAAACCTATAAACATGGTTACAAGGTTACCTGAATCATGGCATGAGCTGTCATGTACCTTCAGAACCGTCTACATCCATTACCATTTAAAACTTCAGTAGAAGTATCAAGACTCTGAGAATACAAGACTTACCAGAGTCGGATTCATCGGGATCCCAATCGGAAGGAGGCAGATCATCAGGCCACAATTCTATGTCGTCGATACAGCTGTATACATAGCGAACGTTCACCCCACTGGAGTTTAGTCGTTGTACGCCGACTTCTAGGTCTTTTGCTGTCCTAGGGCCAAGGTGCGCTGAATGCGCAACGGTGAGTTCGTAATTCACAAATGAATCGCTGGCGTATCGATTGGCTCGATATTGCTCTTGAATGATTGGGGGTGCCATGGTGGTCGTGGTGAGAATCAAGGATCAAGAGACTCGCGCGTGAGATTCAACAAGTATGGTGAGATTCTGCTCATGCCGTTCTACCTCTATTCTGCTTCAGCATTAAATGAGTTTAACGAGCTGTACATAGCTGTGGAATAATATTTGAGGAGGTGACAATAACTATGAAAGTCCACAGACCTTCTAATGTCCGTAAGAGCCGCCGACTTGATATTGACGATTCGTGCTTTGATGTCTGACTCGTTGTAAGTAGATAAGAAACATGCCCTAGCCTGGATGGTAGTTTTTAGTGAAAGAAAGAATTAAAACCACAAAACTTAAAGTTACCACAGCAGTCCATGGAACATGTATTGCGCTATTGGCATCCCAGATCCAAATGGACGTGAGATTCAGCGGATCTGTTGGCGTCGATGTCTGGTTATTGCCGCAGGGTACTCCTTTTGCTCGAGAGTCTAGATATAGCCATAAAAGGATTAATTCGGATGTTTCTGTGGTACTCCTGTGAGAACAGCCCTCCTATCTGTTTAGGATACTGACGAGGAGAGTTCAACTAGTCATAAGCGCTCAGCGTTTACTGAAGCGCTTGACAAGGTTCAACCATCATCGTGGCAGTGCATCGTCTTCTATCGTCTCCCATCATCCATTTCGCTGCCCAGTTCCACTTGTCAACCTCTGTCTACCGCCACTCGTAGGTTTTCATGCTGTATAGATGTATCCACACAACTGACAGGAGCTTGAAGATCGATCTCGCCATGGAGTCAAGTTCAACAGAAAGGGGATTTGTGAAGGAGGTACAAAAGGAATGGGCTCTGCGACCCTTATTTTCAAACCACTGCCGTCTTTTGGTGAGTGAATTCCCTTATCTTGCTCGATGCTGGCGCTGGAAGACCTTCCTCGGGTTTTCCTTGCACGAAGGACGTGGCTTGGGTTACGGAAACCGACCCCGGATTCCAACGAGCTATCCTTCGCTCTCGCTCCCGCCCGCTTCTCTCCCAAGGAGCTACGAGGACAAGAGGCAGCGTTCCGGCAGTGTCGTCTCTCACGCCTATGCGGTTCGGTTTCTTCCTCAGGAACTGACCGCTCTTTTTGATAGGTTCTATTCGCCCTAGATGTCCTCCAATCTCACTCCTCGTTATCTTGTAAGCACCAGTTATCTTTTTCTCTCCTAGAGGCTGATCTCAAGCTTAGGCCTCCCAGACTGGCTTCCCACAGCCAGTCTTTCCCGTGTCGGCGTCCCCTTCGTTCAAGCTAGCCTCTACACTGAAGGAAGCCTCCAAACGTGAAGGGCCTCCTATCACTCTGGAAGAGGATTTGGGTCCCGAGCCGGTGTCAAACGAGTTATGGACTGAGCTCTTTGGTGGTGAATTGAGCGATTTGAGCGATCAGTCAGACAACGAGTCTTCGGATAATTCCACAGTGCGTTATATCAGTTGTAGTTTTCTTACACGTACTTAAACCGTCTGTAGGGCGTATCGCATCCAGGCCGAGTTCGACCACGAAGAGCTAGGCTCATCCTGGATTGCGTTGAGATACCCCGCAAACGGCAGAAGCGCACCTCTACCTCACACGCAAGGTCTCCTCCTGAATCACCTTCGCCTTCACCATCGCCTCCACCCCCGCCTCTGCCTTCACAATCGTGTACTACTGTCGCCGAATGTCCAGCCCCGCGTCAAAGTTGGAAGAATTCCAAGCGCAGAGAGAAGCGAAAGGAGGTCAAGCTGCAATTGGGAGCGAAGCGACGCTTTGTCACTCGGCCTGGTGCTTTGCGCTCCGTGTTAGGTTCAGCATCCCCCTTATCAGTTGGCTTCCTTGCCGAAGACATGGCCGCTGCTAAAGGGGCCCATACCGGCAAAATGGGATCGAAGAAAGGGGATGGTCGTCAGCATTTTTCCTTGAAACAGCTTCTGAGCGAGGGCTTCAAACACGTACAGTGGGATGGTGTGTAAGTGCTTTCCTCTTCTCTCGCGGAACACCGTTAACGTTCACGCGGTAGAACCCCGTGTCCGGTTGTGGACAGCAAAGGACGCGTCATCGCTGCTTTGTGTGGCAGGCCAAGATGTGCAGGGTATGTACAAGCCCTCGACCAAGCGTTTGACGCTATCATGTCAGAGGGGCAGTCTGCTCCGTTCGGAGCTCAACAGGACAGGGATCATCGACGTGGCGGATTTCCCGCTTTCAATGTTGGGTGTGCTATGGGCATGGGTAGTTCCGAGCCTGTAGCGTTGAATACGGGATCGATGGGAACGGTTTTGGCAAGGCTGATTGGGCATGAAGGTGTCAGGCGAATGGCCAGTTATCATAATGGTGAGGTATTTCTTTCAGACCTATCAATAGGATTTAACAGTACCCTGCACAGCGGCGTTTTCTCTCTGGGCTCCGCGCCTCTATGCTAAATACGAAGAAACAATAGAGGCGGTGTATCGTCGCAATCCCAACCTTCCTCGCAACTTCTCTGATAGTGTGTTCTCCGCAGCAACGTTCAATTTCGGTGGCCAAGTTTGGACATACAAGCACCGAGATTTCTTTAACTGGGCTTTTGGGTGGTGTTTCATCACTGCTCTCGGTCGGTTTGATCCTTCAAGAAGCGGTCAGATGATTTTGTGGGAGTTGAAGTTGGTGGTTGATTTTCCTCACGCGGCCACGATTGCCATCCCATCTGCGGTTATCACTCATGGCAATACCCCCGTGGCTGGTGGTAAGTCCCTTCCCTTGTGTCCTCAAATAAAGCATGCAAGAACTAACTTTGTTCCAGGTGATCAACGTGTTTCCTTTACTCAGTATTCAGCCGGCCCTATCTTTCGTTGGGTGGAGAACGGGTTCCGCACGGAACGTCAGTTTGAAGAGGAAGATCCGGCGGCATTTTCGGATATGATTGCGCGCAAGCCCATGGCCTACAAAGAACGTCTCCCCTTGTATTCTACCTTAGACGAGCTCACGCAGGGATTGTAATGTAAATTCCCCTTTTCTCCTTTATTGTGAAATAAACACCAAGATTTTGAAGAACGAACGCACCGGAAAAAAATGGTAGTATCAGATGCCGGGCATCAATTGGTAACTACCGATCTCGTGGCTGGGGTTATCTTATTCCCGCGTTGGCATCCTTGCCTCTATCCCTAACGATGAGCTCAAAAATGGAAAGCACCTCCAACCTGGAAGAGGAGGAGGAGGAGGAGGTGCAAGCTATGCTCACCGAAGGAATCAAGGAAACGTGGTTGGAGGTAGTGTCCATTCGTTGAAGTGCTGGCTCCCGTTTGATTAGGTTCCCCAGGCATACCTTGCACTGATGAAAACTATCATTTTCCCCAGTACGTCGGAGGACCAGAAGGATCATTATAGAACGAGATCAACGGTGAATTATAGTGCAGCTGGTGAGTTTTTTGTGGTGATATATGGGCCGCAGACGGTGATCCTTGTAGCAGGTGGTCCAAGGCCAAGAATTTGTGCACAAGAACACCCAATCAACGCTATCAACGTTTCCGGAGAGACTGCCTGTACCAGTACTGAGCGCGTCGTACGTCCCGGCAACACCCCCATTTTTAAACCGCCTTTCAAGGTCCCGGAGACGGAGTTAGAAAATGGAGACACCAGGGCTCTAGACGACCATGAACGGGGCTTGTTGACTATCGCAGCCTATGGATTCTTGTGCGGAAAACGTAACAGGGAATGTACTGAGTGGATTTGATTTCACTTATATGTAAAATTATCGCAGGTGCATTATACATAGGTATTGGAAAGATATTTCAATAGAAGTGTGAAAGGTATGAAAGCCAGTACGAAGGATATAGAAAGAAGTATAGATGAATGAATGAATGGCAGATGTGCCTAACGACTGTGTCTTCGGGGAGTCTGGTGGGATCTAATGCCATCAGTTTGGAGTAGCCTGAGCAAACGGTGGGGGACTCACCGGTGAGAATCCAGATATTTGACGAGATACCTATTCTGAGTTTCCTGGCCACGGTAGGGCAGTTCGTGCACGGCACAATACTGTGTTGCAGCGGTACCAAAAATGTCATCCAGCTCGGGAAAAGGAGAGGAACGACTTAAATGAACCAGATTGTCAAGATGAGAGGCCTTCCAGTTCTTCCATAGCCCCAAGAGATATCGGGCAAGGGGGCAAACATATAGATGATAAAAGTCTTGGACACAGTGAAGATATGGCTTGACAGGGAGTAGTTGCGCCCATGGTGCTTCCATAAGGTAAGTAATGGCAAGTTCCTTGAGTGCATCTAAGAGAAAACTCTCGTCCTCGGCGCAGAGAAGAAGCTGGAATCCGGTAAGGTCGTCTGCATAGGTAAACTCTGAGTTGCTCGAGTGAGCGTCATATCCAGGATTTACGAGTGACAGTAGTGGATCGTACCGATATCGCGTGCATCCTGTGCCTTCTCACTCTGTCTTGCCCAAGTACTGAGTGCGTTTTCCGCGTCATTGCGCTGCCGTTGAACAATAGAATCTCGGATTGACAAGTTTCGGATTCGTTGAGCTTCACGAAATGTTGAGTATAGAAGAGAACAATGTTGATTCAAAGACTCACATTTGCGACATTGGGTTGTCATGGGGCAGTAAAGGTGGAAAAGAAAGATATCGCGTCGTGAAAATCGAAGCACGGTCCAGGAACGGACCTCGTGATGTGATCCACCGTGACGAGTGACGCTCCTGTTTTGCGAATCCCATGAACAGGAAAGCGAAGCGACAGAAAGGGCCGGTTCATCATCGCATTCCCGACCCTCATGATCATGAAATCCTGCACTCGCGTACAGAGACTACTGGCTCACGGAATCAGCCCATCACCCTGAATCGCTCTCCCGGTAAAGGTCGAACCGCTTGGACCACGCAGAAGGAATGGGAACCTGAGGATTCCATCACCTTTGGGATAGACGCTGACTGTTCCTGGTACAATGCTATGGTTGATGGTCATATTTTTGATGACAAGATCTATGAGCAAGGGCCTGTGCCGGTAGAGGGGGAAGAGGGAAAGGAACAGAACGGTGCAAAGGGAAAGAAGAAACGGCCGGTAAGTACTTGGTACTTTGTGGTTGATTTTTATACTGAGAAACTTGATAGCGACCGACCAAGGAATGGATGGCAAAGCACCGAGCTACGTTCGTGAATGAGCTGCTGCGTCAGAAAGGCCGAGGTGATTACCGCGTTCAGGAGGTTTGCGTGGATTGTATGGCTAAGGGTATCAAATCCCTTTCGGAGAAGGGGGATGCTCGGGCAGAGTATCGGTGTCGGGATTGTTTTGGAGGCGATACTGTTTGCAAATCATGTTGCGTAAAGCGACACCACAGTAACCCGTTTCACTGGGTAGAGGTGCGTTTCTAATGCTGTCTCACCACGCAGATTACTGATTAAGGAAGGGTAGAGATGGAATGGTACATTCTTCGAGCGCGTTCAACTCGGAGAACTAGGGCTGTTTGTTCAGCTAAACCACAACGGCGGAGATTGCGACTCTCCCGCTCAATGTCATTCTCGTACACGAATTCTCCACACCAATGGTATCCATGAAGTCGATCTCAGATTTTGTGGTTGTGCCAAGAAGGCCATCAATGGGCTGGTTCCTCAGCACATCCAACTACTACGCCGTCAACTTTATCCCGCTACCGTGAAGCATGGTCGAATTTTGACCATTGCCACGTTCCAGTACCTGGACATGCTAGAGGTTCTGGGATACACCACCAAAGCTTCAACCTACGACTTTTACCGAGGTCTAGAGCGACTGTCTGACCACCAGGGCCTACGAGAGAAAGTGCGAAACTCTCGATATCTACCGTTGATGGCGATGATCAGACAATGGAGGCACCTCAAAATGGTACTGAGAGGAGGTGGCGGCCATGCACCGGAAGGAGTGGAAGGGCTGCGAGATGGAGCTCTTGCGATCCCGTGCCCTAGCTGTCCTCATCCAGGCATCAACCTACCGTTTGGATGGGAGGCTGATGCTTCTAATGAGGCTAAAGGGTCAGTTCTGATTCAGAGTCCCTTCTGCGTACACTGACTGACGCCCCAAAGGTTTCTCTATAGGGCCGCCTTCTGCATTGACGCCAACTTTCGTCTGAAGGAACAATTGGTTTCTTCTCATAAGAACGATCCTTCATTGACGGATGGGTTAGGCTACTTTGTAAAGCGAGAGAGATATGAGCAGTGGACCGACAACCGAGGGGATTCCGATGAGGTAGGTTTGTCATGTTTGTCCTGAGCTATTCTCTGAATGCATGCCAGATGAGCAATTGTGTATCTTTTGCGGCTATATCCAAGCAGAACACCAAATTCTCCAAGGGGCTGCGATATACAGGCGTCGGGGGCGTGGTATGTGGGCGAACGGACATGTTCATCAAAGTCGGAAACCTCAAAAAGGGTGAACGGTGAGTCATTCAGTGCAGTTCTACGTCGTCATAATGTGCTGAATACGAGTAAGATATTCCAATATGGACTACATCGTCGCATCTGCTTTGGCCACCTGGCCAGGGTGGTTGCTTTTGCTCTCGCTTCTCCTGGTCTATGACATTGCTTGTCAGTGGATCAAGAACCTACTCTCCCGTTCCAAAAGCTGGCCTTCCAATCTCAGGCTGCCGCCAGATGCTACCATTACCCCTGCCATCGGAAAACTGCATCTACCCGGACACAAGGAGAAGGATCATGAACAATACAACCTCAATTTGATTGCCGGAGCCGCTCAGATTGACGGGGAATCTTGCGAGCGAGTATGGGGTCCTCACAACCCTCTGGGCAATTCTACCAGAACCATGGGGCCCGGAGCACGTCAAGATAACCTGGAAGGAAACTTTCAATGGTGGAATTGGGAAAAATATCTCGGAATGGGTGAGTTTTCAGCGACGGTATGATGATGGCGAAGCTCATCTGACTCAATAGGGGAAACTCTGCGCGTCGCTTACAAACAGGCTATCAGGGACCGAAATTCTCAAAGCCTTGCTCACCAGGGGCTAACGGAGAATCTACCTAGCGACGTGGTCAAAGAGTGGGAGGCTATGTGCATCAAATGGGAAAAGGCTCCGTATCCCAAGGGCAGCATTGTGAATCCTTATAGCGTTAAGGGAGCTCGTAAGTCTGCTTCTATGTCTAACGCTACAAAGTGCGTTTTGATTCAGGTTTCGCAGATATTAGTGTCAACAAGGCTCTCAAAGAACTGGCCCAGACAGACGAAGAGTTCCTGAAATCAGGAGGAGTATCATACCACCAGGTGACAGGGTCTGGGTATATCATGATGGTGCTAGAAGTGCAGGATGCCCAGTGAGTGTTTCAGTATGGCGCTTCAAGAATGTTGCTTACCAATTACCTCCCTGCAGAAGGAAGCTGTCAGAGACCGTGGAGCAACACAAGCAGGACCCCACTGTTATACAGTCTACCAAGATTGTGGAGCAGAGGAATGCCCTTCGTCGTCGCATCCGAGATATACAAGCTCTTCAAGTCGTATACATGCCCGGCATGGTACAGTTCCTCGCGGACAGCCGCTCGGATGAGGAGGAGGACGTTCAGCCCGAGTCAATCAAACTGTGGCTGCCGTCAGACGTTCCGGAAGAGAAGCGCAAGACAGTTTTATCGAATGGGCTGGATCAGACAGAGGCCAAACTGCAGGAGGCGCGCTGCTATGACGCTCTCAACGCTCTACGTCATACGCTTAGGATCAAGGCGAGGATGATGCAGTTCAAAAACACGAATGTCCGAGGTCAACGAGAATCTGGACGCTCCAGAGCTGTCATCAATCGTGTGTACAAGAAGGCCAGGCGTTTTGCATCCCGATATCGTACAGCACGCAAGGCGTACAAGCAGTTGGTGGGGTCAGGTGCTTGGGAGAAGAGCCTACAGGTACTGGAGGATAGTGATGTCAGGAGTTATAGGGATCCTGCTTTGGTGAAGAAAGGGCGTGGGCGTCAGGGCACCAGAGAGACTGAAGAAGAGGAAGAGGAGGATCATCTCTCTCAAGATTCTGGCTTACAACTTATAGCGCCGGATCGTACTGAATGGGCTCATAGGAGAGTTCATGGCACAGGAGAGACCCGCAAAGAGCAATCCTGGATTTGGACCACGGGAGGCAGAATCAACATTCACGACGGGGGAGAAGAAGGCGATAACGAGTTGCTACGTTCGGAGTGGTGCAGAAGCCGGGCGCGTGTCAAGAGAGCTGAGGAAGAAGTGGCGCTGATAAGAGAGGAAATGCGTAGAACGTTGGTATTCCTGGGGTATCGTGGAAATGAATGGAGAAGCTGGAAAATGAGGTGGGAAGCGGTGGAAAAAGAGCTTCCCAAAGGCTCGGTGGTGGAGGGAATGGAAGCTTATGCAGCCATGCAGGAAGCGCTTCAATTGCGTCTCAGTGACTCTTTTGAGAGGGAGTGGAAGAAACCATTGGATGCTGAGGCAAAGGGAAAGGAAGATGAAGATGAAGATGAAGAGGCCGAAGGGGAAGGTCTAGAGGGGGAAGCAGATGAGTCTAGAGGTATTCTGGCTGAGGAAGAAGGGAGAGACGGAGAGCAAGAGCAAGAGTAAGAGAATTCTTGTTCAGCGCTTTTTCGGCGTCTCTAGATATGTGACATGTAGGATTAGCTGTGACAACTAACGTGACATTCTTGAATTTTGTATTGAGCATGGAAAGAATGAAGGGAGTATGGTCCTGACACGCTGTATAGAATACATCAGAAACATGGCTCAGTGGTACGATCAGTTGTGAGATTGATTTATCCCGTGAACTTGAGGTCTATGGTTCAATCCACTCAGAACATGGCAATTTTTGGCCTGGCTGATGCCTCCGGAGACTTCTCCGGCGCACTGGTCCCCCGGTGCTGATGTAATCATGGATTGAGGCCGTATTCCTTGTGTTCACTGGTAAGTCAATTGGCAATGGTTGCCTAGGATTGCCTTTAGTCTAACTACCATTGTGGATGCATCAGGATAAATTGGTTCCTACCATTGTTGATACATCTCTGAGAAACACAAGGCTGTGAAACCGGCCGCGCTGACAGAGTGATATTGGGTGCCACCCTGCTGGAGACGCTTTTCTTCCTCTAACGACAATTCTTGTAGTGCTTGTTCTTCACTAACAACTGCATGAACGAATGTGTGAGCTCCTTCAGATAGAACTTTGACCACCGGTACTCACACTCCTCCTCAATATGATACGGGTTTGGTACGTTCTTCCTTGGATAGGCAGCTGCTTCCCAGTCCCTGCACATTTTATCCCACTTATCCGTTAGCTCCGGCGGTAGGTTCGAAGTTAGCGCCTCATGGGCAACGACCTGTAGGTCGCGATCCTTGATTGCATCTTTACGTCTTCGAGCCAGAGCTTTCCCTGATATTCACATCAGCATCTCCAAGATCCTTAATACCAAGCCCAGGACTTACCCATCGTGATATACTTGTCCCAGTTCCAGCCATTCGCATGCGAGTCGATAGTATCCTCTCTTGCGCCAGGCCCCATTGTCTTGGTTGCGTTCCCAAGGTTGTTGTGTTCTCCCCATACCCTCTCCATACTCTCTCCATCAGTGTACCCACTGCCCTCTATCAAGTTGAGGTTGTATTGCTGGTGATCGCCTCCCTGCTTGTGCCCAGGTTCGTGCAGTTTACCTATAGCAGGTGTAACCTTCATGAAACTCGGAGATGGGAATACTATCTCCTCCGGCCAGCCAAGAACCCGACGATAAAGGTGTACGAACCATTGACAGGCAATGATTTGCCCTAACGCGTTGCTGTTGAGATGTTCTTGTCATTGGGTTTTGCCAACGGTGGGGCGGAGCATTCACTCAACATGAGGCCTGTTGAGATGTCAGACATTGCGTTTGAGGGTGACGATCTCCTGGAATAAGGATATTACCGTTGGGTGCGGGTGCGAAGACGACTGGCGGTAGTCAGCGTACAACCTGGAAATGCAGGCGCTAGAGTTGAATATTGGTAATTGCTGAGTCGAGACGGCCGAGTAGGGACAAATTTGGCGGATTTAGATTGTCTGGCAGGAGCAGTTTGAGATTGGGTGTTAAAAGGCGAAGGAAATTGGCAAGTACCTTTTCCGAAACCTTCTGTCCCTGCTCAGCCAAACCGAAACCTTCTGTCCCTGCTCAGCCAAAAAGGTACATCGAACTTGGCCTGTTTTCTCTTGTGAAAACGTCCTCACTTCTCCCTTTTTCCTTCCTAGGTCACCTCTCGTCATGCCCAATCCTGGTGTTTTCCATGGGGCTCAGCTCCGCTTGTTGGAGATGCGGCTCCCGGGGTACTTTGCTGCTGCTCGGGAAGGCTGGGGTGTGGATTATATTTCCCAAGTTCAGCGGGACTTCTTCAAGGTCTTCAAGCCTGGCACACCCGATAACTTCGATCCAACCAACGAAGAGATGCTTGCAGCCATCGAGGCTGAAGCTGAAGAGTCGGATGAGCTGCTCGTGGAGCCTGTTCGAAAGGAGTCCCAGAGCCAGGAAGACTTTCAGCGTGAGTTGGAAGAGTTCAAGAAGCTGAGATCGTTGATAGGAACTAAATGTTCGGTACGTCACAAGTCACTGTGATGTGTGACTCTCATGACTCATTCTCAACCTCATGCCATGCCCAGCAAATGGATCGTTGGTTTCCCTATCGTTTTCGCAAAAGCCAGGAGGCTAATATGAAGGAGTCGGATGTCTATCGTCGACTCCTGAGTAAGCTCACTGGCATGGATGTTAGTGCTGGGCGACGTCGACCTCCTTACGTTCTATGGGCTCGTGAAAACGCTGGATTGGTAGAAGAGCTGGTTCGCGAGCGAATGAAGTTGAAACATCTGAAAGGTATGGGTTTTTCTGCGATGATGTTGGGGTTACTGACCAACTGTTCCCCTAATTCCTAGATGAAGATGCCCTGCGTCGTGGAGTCGTGGATTCAGCTTTCACGAAGCTACCAGCCGAGGAACAGATAGCCTGGGTTAAAGAAGCTCAAAAAGAGTTCGCAAAAGAAAGCCAGGATGGATTTCTTGGTGCTCAGCGGTCGCCTCAAATGATGTGGGCGGTCCAAAATTCTCCAGTGGTAGATCAGTTGGTTGGCGCGGCTGTAGCTGAGAAGCAGGCTGTTCTGAAGTTCGAAAAAAAAGGTGCGTCTTCCATTCGTGTCGATTTGAGTGTTTGTTTCTAAATTTCTTTGACAGGAGAAGATGCCTATGTTGCTATTCGTCAGGACGTCGTTAGGCGAGAGTACGAGAAGCTGGCAGATAGCGTTAAACAATCTTGGGTCAAGAAGGCAAAGGAGGAACAAGAAGAACGTGTCGAAAAGATCAAGAAGGAGAAGAATGCACCATTCCCCACTGACCCGGAATCTCGTCAAAAGTATGTGCAAGCTTTGGAACCTTTGTTAGAACAGTTAACTCCTTTCGTTTTCCGGTCGTTTATTGACCAGTAGTGGTATATCATGTAACTGGCTCTGTTTTTTCCTCAATAAAGCTTTTATCTCATGTTTCTTGAATCTGGTTGTGGTGCCTTTACTGACTCTCGCCATAGATCTATCGAACGCATCAGTCCATTCGTGACACCTATTCTGCAAGGCATGGCAGAGGCTACCGGTTGGAATTTCACTCTGGTCGCTGGAGGACCCGAACCTGCGGATGGTGGACGTTTAAATATGACGGCGTAAGTGTGAAGTGTGTCTCGCTCGTTTCTTGTTATTAATCAAACTGTCCAAGCATTCACATTGGGACCACTGTGGGGGCGGTACCTTTGACGTTTGGAGCGGCGTTCCGTCCCCAAATCAAGCAGCTCTTCAATCCTTTGTTTGCGAAATTCCTGAAGCAATCGTTCTGTAAGTCAACTTGTCTCGGGAGTAGCTGTAATACTAACATTCTCCAGCTGTGGCCGAGTGCCAACGCAGGGCTTTAAAGTCACGGTCGATGCCGTGTCTTAGTGACTTGCTCGATGATTCATCGGATGTGGTCATTCACGAGCGCGTAGACGATCGAGAAGGCAACAACGTTCCTCAGGCCTCGACATCCAAGGTCTCAGTGGCTACGACTCCATCAAAGTCAGCAGCGGAGACCACCGATTCATCGACGCTATCGACCCCTGCCTCTCCTCCTCCAAGACCTCCTCATGCACGTATGAGGCCACCCTGTGGACCTCCACGCTTGGTATCGACCCTGCTGGCTGGTAGCAACGCCGTGCCTACTCTGAATGGACGTCGGCCTGCCGGTATAGGGAATGTCGAAGTACCGAATGCTCGCAGTGATCACCGGGCACAACCATCAAGGCTGCAGGTTAGCTCGCAACGGCTGATTGACAGAACTCTCGCTACTCTGTCTCCAACATCATCCACTCATTCTTCACCAGTATTAGCACCGCAGTATGCTTTCCACACCCCGCCATCTCCGTCATCTGCAGCTTCTTCTCCACCACCAGCATCGTCTCAGCATTCATCACCACCTCCAGCATCTCCGGCGTCCTCGGCACCTCCTGCTTCACCACCTCCAGCTTCATCACCACCACCAGAGCTTGGTCCGGCCTCGGCTCCTAGTCCTCGCACATACAAGACCAAGAAGCGTACAGCTGCCTCGACACCTTCATCCTCAACTACCGCAAAGAGAGCTGGCGTCGCCTCTAGCAAACGTCAAGTGTTGGTCGGGGTGGTGTTACCTGTGAAGCGAACCGCTACCACTACGGATTCTAGAGAGCGGAAAAGGGCCAAACAGGACAAGGGGACTGATGAACAAGTGGTCGAGGTGTTTGAAGCTGAGGCTTCTACTAGCACCGGTGAGCGTCATTCAGGGACGTCAAAGAAGGCGGGCAAGCGTGCAGCGGAGGCATCAATCGATGCGGAGAGGGCTTCTACATCAGCCTCGAAACGACGCAAAACTGATAACACGTCTGCTGACCCAGTACCCGAGCATGTTCCCCATATGGTCAGCACTCCCGCCAATGCTCCCAAATACGTCCAGCACACGCTCTCTATCTGCCACGAGGTGCAAATGGATCGTGGTCTCCGCGATGTGGTCCAACTCTGGCTTCAGCTCGACGTCAAAGCCGGCTTTGTGGGTTCCCGATTGTGCTCGACTAATCGCCCGCGTGTTGTGCACGACTGGATCGCACGCGCACGCGCCCCAGGCTTCAAGCCAAAGGTGGACAACTTGGACAAATATGCAGAGGATTTCGAAGCCTGGTATAAGGCGTGTTGCCCGTGGCGTAAGGATTGTGGACAGGGTATCAGGTTGACTAGGGAGAATGGGCAGGATTGGAGTGACTTGGCAGTATATGGTCCCAATGGGATTGTGAGCTTTGTAGTGGCATTGGCATGGTGGAAGAAGGCCGTACAGAGGCTTCCCTTTGGGACTCCCAGGCAGCGCCAAGAGAAGGAGGCGAAGAACGGCGTGTATCGCGCTGCGTTGGCCGAGATTGAGTATTCTTTTCGTTGTTTGAGGGATGGCGGTTCTTGAAGGATAGGTAGATGATTACAGGACGTTTTTCCCTTGTTTAATAGGTTTTTGGTCCTGTATTTTAAATTGGCGGGCAGTAGTTATTAGGCAGCTAATCAAATGTGAAGGCCATATGGGATATATTGCTACGTAGGTAATATATGATCACTTGGCTCAGTTGTTAATGTGTCCGAATTATTAGTCGGATGATGTAAGCTGCTGTGTCGCTAGTTCAATTCTCGCTGTTGTCGGTATAATTTTAGCTGTACACTGGCAGTATTGCTACTTTAGCCCGCTTCGGCTTAACTGGCAACATGCGCTGGAGACACATGAAATTGAACTGGCAATTAACATCTATTGATGTGTGGCAGGTGCCTCTTCAGGTGCTTCCCTATCACACAATATGATTGGAGAACAGTCTATTGTAAGACTGGGAAAACGACGTATACATTTGAAGTACAAATAGTCCAACTATGAGTTCTGATAGACTAATACAAGTCCTAAGTAAGCTAATATAAGCTACCTAGGCTTGTGTTGGAGACGATAATATACAATTTTTACCCTTTCTGTGACTAACAGAAGGGTAGACGCGATACCAAACATGCAGATACGAAATATACGAATGAAAAAGTCCCTAAAACCAACGCAAATCAACCCATGGTCCATCCCAGAAGACAAGAAGGAAAACAAGAAGCATTCTGGACTGGCCACGAGTGATAACTCGTGGATAGGCACCCAAGAAGTACTTCAGCCTTCATTCTGCAGGAGGAGTTGACGCCTTAGAAGGCTCAGCAACCTCGTCGACCTTGGAGGTAGATGGTTCAGGCGCGGTGGCGTTGTCGATATCCATCTTGTCGTCGCCTGAACTCGTTGAGACCTAATATAAGGGTCAGTTGGGCAAATAATAGTCAATAAAAAGTTGAGACTTACCAAAGGAGCATTGTCGTCGTTGGAAACCACCAGCGAGGAAGGGTCTTGAGGCTCTGCTTCGTCAAAAGAAGCCAACATTTCGGTAGGAAGGCCAGAAATGTTTTCGTCCAATCCTTCCATGCGCACCTCCACGTCGTTGAGTGTAGCCGTGTGAAGAGGGATGTCGGAAGGGCGAGCCAGGAATGTTTGGACCTCCTCTAGTGGTTCGAAATCAGCCAAAAGCCACCCACAGGCGGTAGCCAATTTATGGAGCTGAGATTCGTTGGCGATGAACCCAGGGTGCTCTTGGAAAAGAGTCTTGAGGAATATGCGCGGGTCGTTGTTGACAGAAGCCTTGAGTAAGCCTTGAAGGTTGCCAATAGCTTCTTCGTTTTGATGACGACGACGTTGCATAAGGGAGATCTGATGGTCCAGAGAACTGTTTTCTTCCATGAGGTCGAGAATATGAGAGGATTGGTAAATCAGACCTAATAAAAGGGTTAGAAGGCTTTTATAAGCTTAAAACTAAGGCTGAGACTCACCAATCGGACTCATTAGACCGTCCACAAACGACCGGTTCAATCCTTCAATATACTCGTGCCACCACAGATTGTGGGAACACTTGGCTTGAACGGAGGAACAAGAGCCGCAGATCCGACGAAGCCCAGGAATTTGACAGGGCAGGTTAAGGTGCTCGCAACGAGTACAAGGACGTTGTGGGAGCCCAGCAGAGGCCTAATAGAAGTAAAAACAACTCAGTAATCCATCAAAGACAGAGAATGCAAATGCACGTACCAGGGGAATCGTAGTACTAGCTACGAACACCTTATCCAAAGGGGAATAGGTGGATCCCTCGTCAACCGAAAGGCGCGTGTCGTTCTCTAGGATAAAAACAAGAAACAGTTAGCTTATGCTGGCATATAAAAGGAATAAAGACTTACTACGGAGGTACTTGATCATGTTTTGGCGACCCAGTTGACGATATAAGGCAGTGTTATGCTCATCTCGTTCCTGGGGACCATTGCCCTTGGTCGTACCGCCAATGATAGATTTGAGGTCGAGTTTGGAGATGGGCACTAAGTTGTCAGTGCCTTCGTCTTCACTAGACTCCTCATCATTGGATTCGTGATGGTCAGAGACCTAGTATAAGCAACTGTGAGCTAATATTAGTGATAAAAAGGGAAAATCACGCACCTCGTCCTCAGAGACAGCTTTAGCCTTGCCTTTACCCTTACTTTTGGTGATTGGTGGAGGAAGAGCCTGGTGGAAGAAAGGTGTTAGTTGAATAGTTAAATGTGGGGATAAGACCCTTACCCAGGTTTCTTGCTCGTCGCGTTCACGCTTAGAGACAAGTCTTTTCTTGGTTGGGGGCGCCTAAATCGACAAATTTAGTAATCGAGATACCTAATACTAGGGAAGAAATTCTTACCTCGTCCTGACTCTGGTTGAGCTCGTCGGTTTCGACTTCCTCCACATTTTGAGAGATCTTGGATGAAGGGCCAACCTAGATATTAGAGAATGACAAGTGAGAAAGAAGGGTTAGGGAGAGATGAGAGAGATGGACTTACCAAACGCTTGCGCTTAGCACCAGTTTGGACGGTTACAGAACTCTTTACCTCTTCGGGATCCTAATAGAAGGCATAAGATTGGCTAATATAAGCCAGGAAAAAGAATAAAAATGTACTGGGAGCGAAGGTACCTCCACAACAACGGACTTCTTGATGATCTGAGGTCTAGGACGTGGTTTGGATTCATCAGCCGTGGTAGAAGCAGGCTCTGCCCTGATCGTGACAGTGTCAGAGCGAGGAGTAGCTTTGCCTTTGGCTTTGGAACCCTTCCGAGGAGGTGGAGATTCGACAGAGGCAGTAGACGTGGATGCTTTTGCGGAGCTAGTCTCCTTGGTACCTTTTGCTTTGGATTTGGCCTCCTTCTTTGACTTGCTGCTAGAGGCTGCAGCGGGAGCTTTTGTGGCTTTCGAAGAGCTAGGCTCTTTAGGCTAAGAAATGAAACCAATATATCAGTTAGATCAATAAAAAGACCTAATAATAGGCCTACCTTGGGGTTTGCAGCACGGGTACGACCAGCAGGATCAGACTTGGCCCTAATAAAAGGGGTCAGCGATCTAATATAAGGGGAATAAATGAATACATACTCGACTTTGGGTTTTGGAGCTCGTTTAGACCCTTTGCGAGAACCGTTGTCGGCAGGAGGTTCAGCCACCTGATCAACTCCGGAAGCTAGGTGGAACCGGAAGTGTTAGTAAAACTCTTATAGGGGTAGCAGTAATAAACCGCACCTTTAGTCTTTGAAAGACGACTGGAAGTCTTCGAAGGACCGGCTATTGGAAGCTCGGAGTCTGAAGGGGCAGTCTTGTCCGCCAAGCCCGCAGAATCCTTTCGCTTCGGTGATGGGATGACTGGTGGAATAAGGCCAAAGCCGTCGTCTAGGCAAGCGAGTTTTCGAAGCTGGATGCCTTTGAGATAGGATTGGACATTGACAGTAGCCATGACGTCCACCAGCCGAGGACAGCTGTCTTCATAACCCAGAGGCTAATAAAAGGACAAAAGCAACGTTAGAAAAGGACTAAATTGTCAAGATAAAAGACCACGTACCTCAATTCCCCATATTTCTATCCAATACCTAACCAAAGCGTCGGGTGGGATCAAGGGAGTGATAGTGTTTGGAGGGGGAGCTCCAAGTTTCTCCTTCAGCTGAAGAGTGTAGTGGCAAAACAACAAGATAATGCGGATGTAAGGAGTTGGAAAGACTTCAGTCGTCCAAATAGGAAACAGAGGAACCTATAAAAAGGGGTGTCAGTCGGTAAATAACCGCAACCTAGAAAACATATAACTTACTATGTGCTCATAGAGAGCATTGGCCACGGCTTTATAAATCCCTGCTGATTGGAGAGGCCCACTTTGATTCACAAATATCGAAAGGGTCGGGAAGTAGTCGAAAATAGCCTTGACATGGTCGTACAACTCAAACAGATGAGTGGCGGTGTCAGTGGAAATTTGAGGCGTTGCGCGAGGCATCTTCAGCGGTTGGAATCTATAAGCGGGAGGGCTTAGAAAAGGAAAGAACAGCTATTAAAAGGAGGAGGGCAATGGGCTTACCGTAGTACTAGGTCGAGGGGGAAGGGAAGAAAGAAATTTCGCTAAGTCCCCGACCCTCTAGTACTTATAGAAGCCTTTGCTTCCGAGTCACTATTAGAGTGGGCGTGCCAGAGTAAAAGAAGCTAGTGAAAGGGTCCACGAGCAGTGCTAAGTGGCATCCGTAGTAATAGGGCTTCATTTGGTTACGCAATTCCGATCAAAGTTTTGATGGAAGAGTTTTGCAAGTGCTAGAGGTTGTCCCCTCTTGATATTGGGATACCCATAGATAGCCCTGAATTTTCTCTTTTGAATGGTGGTCACTACATCACGTAATTCTCCTTGCTTCGCCTGATGCCAACGAAACAAAGGGATTGAGGACAATCCTTTATTTTGTTTGGGGGGAGATGATACGCTGATTTTTATAACACTTTAATTTCGAACGCATTATGCATATTTCTTTATTGTTATGCTATAAAAAGGGTTCTGAAGGACTAGTATGAGCCCTGAATAGCTAGTCATTGTCACTGGTACACGGGACTATGTCTTGCGAGCAGAGAACAGTTACACGGTACGCCTCACATTGGGTATCTGGCTGCTGCGATGCAAATATTAGGGGTCTGCAATTCATAGACACCTACCCGAAACCTGTAGGGGCTAATATAAGGTGGAACACACCTTGTATAAGGTCACCGTGCTACTAGTTGGCATACTCAAGGGACATTTACGCTTTTATTACTTCTTCGTGACCTACTATAAGATAGAGAGGGCTTTGGGGGATCACCACGGCTTGATGATCAAGACGGCTTGATCGGAAATGACCGACGGCCCGAGGGCAGACCTATCGGACTTGATATTCCGAAGCGTTCCTTTGGATCGGACACGGAGGCAAAGCTGTTAAAACGGTGGCAACGCCTGAAACGCTTAGCATGGAAGCAGATACAGTGGATATACCACTTATGGAAGGGTCCCATATGACTATGGAGACTTATAAAAGATGTGCCAGGTCTAGATAACGGATGACTGAGCATCATTGGCGTGCGGACTGGTCGGAAACGACTATCATTGGTGGAAAAGCGCCTTGGCGCATAGAAAAGAAAATTTTAAACAGGCTAAACGCCAACCCGCAGGCACAGGATTCAACTCCTGAGTCTAAACATAGAAATTCCTATTTATTGGTCACGCTTACACGACTTATATGGACGTTGTGACACTCTTATTTCCCTCATATGTATATTTCTCCTCGTATCATCTCTGTTCCATCTCTGTTCCTCGTCGTTCCGTCTATTTTCCGACTTATATTACCTAAAATTCTCGTTTTCACTTCTTGGACAGTATATAAGCTACCTATCATGTAGGAGAGCGGCAGAAGAAGAAGGGAGACGCACTGCCCGCCCATATCTATAGATTGTATGTGGCTATCAAACGAATAGACCTCTGATTCAGTTGATCTATTGTTGATCTGTGTATTCAACTTCTACTTCATCAGGACGAGCCCTAGATTTAAAGTCTAGTTGAGACCTGTATTGCAGACAAGAGCTTGAGTCGAGTTTGATAGAGACCAAGTGTATTGGCTTGTAATCTGTTGCATTTGGCATTGGTTGCATTGCATCTTTTATTAGAGATTGAACCTCGTACTAGATCGTCAGTTAAAGACCTTCTAGAAGCTTTTGGCTATTTGTGTTAAGAGCTTTGTGACGTAGAGAGGCCCAGATCGACCATTGGAGAGTCGGTTGGATTCCTGCTTGCGCGCACGTCGTTGATTCAGTTCTAGTAAGGACAATTCACTCAAGGCAGTATTAGGTCGCACCCAAGAAAGCTAGTATTAGCCCTTGGCGTTGTTCATATAGCTTGTATAAGCCCAAACCCACAAGTACATACCCTATTAAAAGGTGTATCATAACCTGCTCTAGTCTACTAGAAGCGTATCATCACTTGAACTATTAGTTTTGTGTGTGATTCTAAGCACGGCAACTCTGATCACGTCGAACCACACTTGCACACACTGTCCACAGTAGTGCTAGACCTACTATTAGCATCTATTACCTGGTTACTTTCGTACCAGGTTCAGTGGTCATTACCGGGATAGCATTTAAAGGACTTAGTGTGGCTGGAGATTTTCTATATATGCTAACTACAAATTTGAAGCATATGTATAGTAATAAAGTAACCTAAAGCCAATGTAAGGGTGATACTAATCCGAGAAAGGAAGTGGAAGTCTGTAAGTAAGGTAACTTTATTTTTCAGACATTACAGGGGTTGAACAAAAGAATAAGAAGTGAAACCCTTAACCCATAGAAGCACATTGGTATTTGTCATGTGGTCTTGGCCTCTTGCTAGTTAAGGTGTTGGCTACACATGAAACTTCTAGCAAGTAAACTCAGAAATGAGTCCGCTTGACATAGAAGACCCGATCTACACCAGAATAGTTTCAAGGTGTTGACGGTGACCAACTTGTCATCGGGGCCCATAACCTGTTGAGAGAGCAGTAAGAACCAGGACAGTGCGCAGTGGTTAATATGTGTCTCAACTCACATTGTTGGGGCTTTGAGAGTTATACTTGTGTAGAACTTGAGATGCTTGTTAGGTGTTGGTAGTTAATCGTATGAGATTGAACTAGGGCTATAGACCATTACAGGTAAGCCTTATATACTATTACTTACTCTATACTAGATAATCTACACTACATAAGTGAGAATGTGTATGAGTAAGTATGTGAAGTCTTAGTGAGACTACTGAATGCTCTTAGTGAGCAGTAATACATACATTTGTAAGTACAGAAGCTAGTCTGATGAATATACTGAATAGTCCTTATGAATCTAGTGTACTATTGGTTAGGTATAAGTGCTTCTGCCCATTCCATGAGATAGTATGGTAAACTCTCTCTTGTCATCTAGGATTGACCACAGACGTGAGTGTTGTGCATAGCACGCATACTGATACACGGTCATGTGTTCAACAGATACTGTTGAGCGAAAACATATACAAGATCAAAGATGGTCCTCAACACCCAATTAAACCACTTCGAAGAGCACAACACAGACAGTCTGTCTCTTGTGCCAGCAAAGCATGGACTCCACAGCTGGAGCCCCAAGAACCATTTTTGGAGAAGTCCCCAGGTCTGATCAGCAGACATGTTTGGAAAGCAAGTCTCTCTCCTGCCAGTACCAAGGGGATAAATTCTGTCCTACTAGTACTGTTGTATGAACATGGAATTGAGACGCTGCAATATGGTATGACACCCTGTGACACGGACACAATTTTGGGGCCAGGATAGAAGCAAAAATTTTTGAAGCAGAGGCTCCCGTTTGAAAATTTGCAATTTCTTTCTTACCTACTGCCATCTCTTTCACTTGAGACCACCTGATACATATAATGGCCAGAGAGCAGTCCAATAAACACAAGCCCAAGCCCACTGAAGCTGTTGAGAAGAGTAGGGCCAACCATTCTACTGCTTGGGTATGAGGCATCAGAAAAATCACGCAAAGTGCAGCAGACAAAGGTAAAAAGGTTATATTATTTTGTTAGTATTTGCTGCCTGACTATTGCCTTTAGTATGCTCTGCAGCCAAGAAACTTTCCGGGTCAGAAGATGAACAGGCATTATTGTCCGCTCATCAAACTGATTCCGAAGTCAAGGTTCCAAACCCACCTAAAAAGTGCAACAAACCCTCTACATCTTCTTGCTCAACTTGCCCAGTCATCATGAATAGTGACGTTAAAGATATCTCTACATCTAAAGCCACAGAAACATCAGCAGCAGCTCCTGTGGTATCAAAAACTCACTCTACCTCAAGTACAACAGGCCCCCCTGCAACAGCCCCAAGTGGCACCAGTTCTAGCTCTAAGAGGGCATCTTCTGTCAAGATTGAGGAGGTAGAAGATGAGGAAGGAAATGATGAACAAGAGCTTAGTGAGTAATTAACCCCCTAATATAGGAGTTGATGTAACTCACCTCTAATAGCTCATAAAATGGCTGGCTGGACCTCTGCAGTTTACAGCTTCTACCACAAGCCAACTGTGCAGTACATCAACGACCGGAAATGCCATATCTTCCAGTGCATCAAGTGTTCGACATAGGTCAAATGCTACCAAGACACCAGTGACCGGAATTCTTCAAAGGCCCTCAAAAATCATGTGGAAAGTTGCAGCGGGAATGAAGCTGTATTGGTCGCAATGGCTTCAGGAGAAACACCTGATGCAGTCCAGAAGAAGATTGAGATGGCAGCCAAAGGGAAGAATGGAACAATACCTTCAATGTTTGATGGCTTGCATAAAATTGGCATTGCAGTCTACTCAGCAGTTCAACATACTCCAGACCAAACACAGTAAGCTTAGCTTTCATGTTCGCAATCAATTAGAGCTCACCTTTCACTGATTTTGAAGTGCTGAGATTGTACGTTGGGTTTCGGAGAACTGCTGGCCATTCGAAATAGTCACCGATCATGGTTTCAATTGTCTGATGAAAACCAGGTGCCCAGGCTATTGGATACCTCATCCAACAGTCGTTTCTCATGACGTAAAGCAAGTGTTTGCTAAAACTAGCCAACGAGTCTCGAAGATGCTACGTGTATATCAATCTCTGCATTTCACAGTACACCATCAGCTGAAGGATGAACTTACCAACAGGAATACAAAGGTGATATTAGCTTCGCAACTGACGCGTGGACGTCTTTGAACCATAAGTCATTTGTTGTGATAACGGCACACATTGTTGATGACGATGGTGATCCATTGGTTATCCTTCTCGACTTTCTGGAGTTGCCCGAGGTGCATAGCCATTATATTCCATGTTCTGAGATGCTTTGCCTGATGTTCTGGGTCAATAGTCTCATACAGGCTGAACGCTTGCACGAGAATTTTCACAGGTCCTGGATGAATTCAGTATTGCAGACAAGGTGAGCAGAGCACAAGAACATTTTAAAGAAGCTCATTACTCACTGTCTACTAGATCCTGTGTATCACAGGGGATAATGCAACAAATAATGATACTATGGTTAAACACCTCAGACATGTGCTTGATGCCTATCCAGGTGAAAAACATTGTACCCACTGCTTTGCCCATACTCTCAATCTCATCACAAAATCATTTCTCTGTCTCTACGACCCTCCTAAGAAAGCTGATAATGGTGACTTTGATGACGGTGACTTTGATGCTGTCCAGAATTTTGCTGAAGGTGAAGATGTTGATCTTGAGCTGAGTCTGGGAGAGCTAGCAGCACTTGAAAGGGAGTTGGAGAGTATGGGAGAGAGTCTTGAACAGGCAGTTGGGGCTACAGATGCCAAAGTCGATGAGGAAGGCCTCATTGATGCTTGTGAAGGGCTGGAGCAACACGAGGCTACTCAATTGAATGTTGAAACCCAGCCTGTCCGTAGAGCTCTCGTTAAGGTTTGGCTGCTGTCTCAATCTCATTGGTCGCTGGTCATTCTCATGTTTATTTACTAGATTTGGACTATTGTGTACAAAATTATCAACTCTCCAACTATCCTTCTCCCCTCTTGGAAGGCTATGCTAGCGCAAGCTGGCCTTTCCATTCGCATTCTACCTCGAGATGTTCAGACAAGGTGGAACTCAACATTCATAATGTTGAATTTCACCCTCAGATACAAGACTGCAATCAAGGTCTTTACTGCCAACAAGGATAACGAGCTGTGGAACTGGGAGCTGGAGGATGAGGAATGGGAGCTACTGGGTGCTCTCTGGGATTCACTTGAGGTACATGGACACCCCAACTGTTACTAGATTGCCTCAGTCACTAATAGTTTCTTCAGATTCTCAAGGAGGCTACAGATTTCTTTTCATCACACTCACCTACCATTGCTAACGTTATCCCTGTAATTGACACCATCGACAACTTCTTTGCCACCCGAGTATATGAAAGAACGAAGCAAGTTGGGGACAAAGTTGTTTTGGAACATGTTGAAGTTAGCAATGTGCTTACTTTAAGTCTCATGGCAGCAAAACGAACATTGAATAAATATTACAACTTGACAGACCGCACAAGCGTGTTTAGGATTGCTATGGATATGTTCAGGTTATATTCTCATCACTATCCAGCTTAACTGTTTCCTTTAGTGCTCCACCCCTCTTGAAAGCTTGAATACTTCCGCAAACTTGACTGGGTGCCAAGCTGGATCGATGAGGCCCATGCACTTACAAGGGCTCAGTATCTGGAACATTATCACGACTGGATTGAATTACTTGACCCATCAAAGCCATCTAGCCCACACAAGAAGCTGAAAAATGCAAAGGAGAAATCCAAGGTATGTTGTTATGTGCAGCTGAGATGTTTACTAACTTTTATCTTCTCAGACCAAGGCACCAAACATGTTCAACCTGGCCCAGTCCTGCTCAAAAGCTCTGTCAGATCGTAACGAGCTGGACAGGTACCTTTCTTCGGATACTGAGGATGTAGACAATGTTCACCAATGGTGGATTGACCACCGTAGTTCATTCCCATGCTTGTCGTGGATGGCACTGGACTATTTAGGAATACCAGGTATGTACACTTTGTCTCGCCACATTCCTGAATGCTGAGAAACAATCTTAGTGATGTCAGTTGATGTAGAGCAAGTGTTCAGTCGTGCTGGGCGACTGTTTACATGGGAGCGAAATGCACTTAGCACACAGAGCACTCGTGCGCTCATGTGTGTTGGGTATTGGAGCCAGATGGGACTTGTTCACAACAAAGATCTTTGAAGAATAACCAAGACCAGGAAGGTGAAACCAGATGAGAAAGAAAAGGGTCTTGTAGATGTTGATATGCCAGTTGATTTTGATACGATTGCTATTTCAGATGATGAGGACAATGCTGATGCTGATGAAGAGTAGTCGGTATGTAATACACAATATCTTGTTACATAGGGTCTGTATAAATCTATGTATTCTTTGTGTTATCCTATGGCGGGATACCCAGATGGGTACGCAGGTACACCCACTAATACCACTTAGTTTTGGTGAAATCACCTAATACTATGACTGCTCTCAGTGTACAAAAGCACTCCACTGTGGCGTAGTTGTGCAAGTGTGGTTCGGCGTGATCAGAGTTGCCACGCTTAGAGATATCTACTCAAGCTTGGTCTCAAGAGGGGTAAAATCACTTCTATTCATCGAAGTTCTAGGAAAGTACACCTGTATAGATGCATAGTAGGGTTGTCCTTGCTTCTATAAGCTTGGAAATAAGGCACCAAGGGCTATATGAAGCTGATCTTGGTTCGGTCTAAACTGCCTCAAGTGATCTGACTCTCTCTAAGGTAAAACTACAGCACAACTGCCAGAAAACAGCCACCAAAACTGTCTTCTATAAAGCACACAAGCAAGGAAGCTCAATTACCAAAACTGAGGCCTTCTCTACAATGCTAAAGTGTAACCCAACCGGTTAAAACACTTTCAGAACATCACCAAGACAAACTAGTATAAAGTTTTACTAATAGGAGAAGTGTAGAGCAATACACAAAGCCAACACTTGGTCTTTATCACAACCTCTCAAGTTCTTGTCTGCAGTAAGATCTCAACTAGTCTTCTCAATAAGGCTAGGGCCTGACTTGGGTAGAGTTCTGATCGGACAATAGCAATCTATTCGTACGATAACCACATACAACGCATAATGTGCAAGTGGGGGGCAGAATCCTCTGCAGTCTCCATATATTTGGTGTCCTTTTTATACTGTCCAAGGTGAATAAACTAAATAATAGGTAATCTGAGTCAGAATAACTGCGGAACGAGACGGAAAAGAGATGAAACAGAGTTGGGAGAGAGATACAATGAGAAAATATACACATCAGGGAAATCTATAGGTCACAACGTCCATATATGGCGCAAATAGCATGATGATCGAGTGGTAACACTCTGTTTTATGGTACAGGAGTTGAATCCTGGCTGACGGGTAGGTGTATAGCCTTTATAAAATTTTCTTTTCCATGCGCCAAGTGCTTTTCCACCAATCAGAGGCCTGGCAGGGTCCTCCCGAGCTCCTCATCACTCAACACTGTTCCTCCACATAACACTGCCTCTAAATTTTCTTATCCACTCCATGTGGACACGTTCCAATAAGGTATATCAGAGGGAATCTGCTTCTGCCACTGTAACAACAGTTTGAACAGCTTTGCCTCCATCCCAATCAATAGGTTCAACTTTGGCTGACGGGTCTCTAGACCCTTGCCGTATCCGGCATCGGTGATTTCTGATCAGTTTCCCCCTCTGCCATCAGTCCCAAGTGATGCCTGAGCCAGTATAACTCTCTGGTGTGTATGAAGGGGTAAATTAACTTGAAAGAATCCCTTTGGTGTGTCCGGTAGGTGATCTAGGCATAGTCCATAGTGAATTCACTTATGGACCTTCTCCCTACAGTTTTCAGGTGATTGTACTTCGACAACCACTGGTAGAAGTAATAGTGGTGGTCAGATACCCATGTGGGGTGTACCGTGTACCATGATCCACTAATATAACGACCTAAAACACCTTCTGTCCAATGACTAGCTATTCAGGGCTCATACTAGTCCTTCTATAACCATTATGGGTTTATGCAACAATGATAAAGTGCAAAACTAGCATATTTGCATTCGAAAAGAAGTGATTAAAGTCAGGCATATCACCACAACCCACCAGGCATGGAATGGGTGAAACCCACAGTGGGTATGGGTGTGGGAGAGTCCTAGACCACCCGCAGGACCACCCATGCTGGGCCTTACTTGTACTGCGCTATAGCTGACTGAAGTTGTTTCTGTAGATATTGATGAAGAACTTCTTGCACAAACTCTGAAGCTGTGGGTACCTGGGAGTTGTTTGGATTGAATGAGATTATTGGATGGTAACCTTTGTTTGTAAAGAATGGGGAGATGCCTGTGGAATCGTTGGAATTGTTATTGTGCACAAACTCAGCTATGGGCAGCCAGTCTACCCAGTCATCCTGCTGATAGTTCACGTAAAGGCATAGATACTGTTCCAAAGATTGGTTGGTACGTTCTGTCTGCCCATTGGTTTCAGGATGATAGGCAGTGGATAACCAAATTTCTACCCCCAGCATTCTACATACTTCCTTCCAGAATTGGGAAGCAAACATTGTTCCTCAATCAGAGATGATATGAATGGGCAGGCCATGTTTTGAGAACATATGATGGATAAATAACTTTGCCAGCTGGACAGTGTTGTCGGTTTTGTTGCAGGATATGAATACAGCCTGCTTGGTTAGTTGACAGACTACCACCATTATAGCATCAAACGTGCTAAATATAGGCAAGTCAACAATGTAATCAACTGTGATAGATGACCAGGATATGGGCAATGGTCCAAGAGTTCCCAACAGCTTTCGCCTACCAATCGTCTGGAGGTTCGTTTTTCGTCCTTGATAAGTAGCAACACCGGGCCGCCGGCCCGAGGAGTCGCGCCAGGCATAACCACGTAGATACCTTGGGACACAGGATTGACACTCGAAGACGTCATCGGAACATGGAGAGTAGAAGTCAAACAGAGATGGATTAGGGGTATATATAGGAGCACTAGCTGACGGGGCAGAAGACATTACCACAGAGGAATCAAGAGCAGGAGTACCGACCTGGGCATCACACCGCAGGTTTGGTACACTGTTTCTTGTCCTTCCGGCGGTGGTCAGCTCCTCCACAGGTGCTACACACGTGTTTCCGTCCTCCAGGGCAAGGTTCCGCACCTTTGGAACAGTTTCCATTATTCCAGTTGCGGCAGACTTCCTCGGACGACTTGGAACGGTTGCTATTCGGCCTTCGTGATACTCACACGAACTCAGAGAGCCCGTCCGCCTCGTTGTCACGCAACTCGAAAACTTCTCTAGAGACCCGAAGGAAGCCTTACGTCTTCTCAGGTCCAGCGGATCAGCTCCTACCTTCCCTAACCAATCATGGAAAGAACTCCTTGAAGGATCGTTCCTCGATTTCGATGTCATCAACAAGGAACTTTTCGGAGGAGGCATCATTTCAACCGAAGAAGACTGGAGCAGAGTCTGGAGAGTTGTTGAACAGGCTATGGGATTCGCTTTCCTCAAACAAGGACCAGAACTCCGAACGTATGGAACCTACATCTTGGACTTCAGGTCTTTTGTTTTTCGTCTATTCTGAATATATCATATTCCATCGACACATTCTATGTCTCACAATGCCGAACCTCCTAGACCGACTGGAGGATCACCCTCGTCCTCTCGAGCTCCCCACACCTTCGGAGCCTCTAGCTCAGAACAACCCACCTTTGACCAAGAAGTTATCACTGAAGCGCAAAGCTTCGTTGACAAATATAGACAAGGTGTCATCTCTCGAGTCAAGGCTGAAGCAGCCATCGAAGTTGTCCTCGAACGAGGAGCCAGTAATGCTGGGACATCATACACTGCAGACCTACGCCAACCCTACCTCGACCAGCTGGACGCTCACGACGAGACTCTCTGCGAAGCGCAAGTTCAGGGAGAAACACAGAATGGTGAATCTGCCACAATTCCCACTCCTGACACAGTCCCTCGGACAAAGCGAAAACGTACAGACGACGATAGCTCAGACTCATCCTCTGACAACGACTCAGATGAAGAAGAAGCGCCGAATATCTGGGGCGCCGCGAACCGATGGCGCCCCGTCGTAGATACATGATGTACAATAGGGAGAGGTAATGAAGAAATGAATACGGGTGGGTAGACGAAAAACAAAAGACCTGGCGGACAAAGAAATAAGGTAAGAACACTAAAAACTGTATCGTAACCATTAGACTTACCTGGCGGACAAAGAAATAAGATTAGGGTGTCCGCCAGGAGTACAGGATAGATAAATACTAGGGATGAAACTGATCGAGGCTCAATGCCTCTGCTGTCGAGTCTCGATGACTACGAGACACCATACGGTGTCGAGACGAGACATGTATCGAGGGTTCCTCACTATCTGAAGCAGAGAGTGAGTTGGGGTTGATGCAAAGGCATAGGTGACTGACTCACCGACGATTGCCTTTGTGTAAACCCCTCGTTTAAACCCAACCAATCGTCTGGAGGTTCGTTTTTCGTCCTTGATAAGTAGCAACACCGGGCCGCCGGCCCAAGGGATTTATAGAATATCTGGGGCGCCGCGAACCGATGGCTAATATGCTAAGGGAAGAAACGAAGGAAGTGGAAAAGAAGGATAAAAAGATGATGAATGATGACGGGAGCGGCGTGTCATGACAACGACGCCGACGAGACGATAGTTTGCAGTAGAACTGGATTCTTCCGGATATAGATGTTGAATGCATCAGACGACCAACGTCCAATGCCTTGAATGAGTTCTCGAGGTGTACCGCACTCTGCTAAGAACGTCGCACCACCAGCACGCATTGATTGGCCGCCAAATTTACGGTCCAAGCAGAAACGTCGGAAGCGGGTCATAAACCACGATCGAGTGGGGACTTTACCGGCCGAAGTCACCCAGAGGAAGGGATTGAGAGGGAAGCGACCATCACGACGATTTAGGTAACAGCGAAAAATGCCAGGGACATCAATCCGCGGGTGATAGATTATGACAATGCGAGCACCTTCAAAAGCTTTGTCGGTTTTGTGCGTCTCAAGCCAAAATGAAAAGCCATCCTCAAGGAACTCTACACGCGAGCGCAGGGAGTATTTGCGAGGGTTACGAAGACGCACTAAATCAGGGCATGTCATCTCTCCTAGACGAAGGAGCCCACGTGTACCCGTTGCCATCATGGTGTTGAACAGGAGGTCGTCGTAATTCGGGTTGGCAGGCAACTGATCCATGCTTTCACGGATGCTGTCAACCGAAAGGGGAAGTTTCCGTGAAGTCGGTTTCTTGTATAAACGTTTGCATCCCTTCAAGGTACGGGACACAAGATGGTGGTCGCGGTTTTTCTTCACGTCGGGGTAGAAGGGGCGGAGTTCATGGACAATACCAGATAGGTATCCACCAACAGAGTCAGGGTCAATGTGCGAGCACATAAAAACAACAAAGAAGGATAGTGTGTCGGGAGTGGGGTCGATGGGAAAGTGATGTAGTTCGCAGAAGGTGAGATATGAGTTCAGAGCTGAAGAATAAGTGGAGCGAGTAGTTGTGTCAATGGACATGCCCAAGGCAATATTCCGTCTGCGGATTAGTTCCTCGACGGACCAGGGTTTACGAGGAGGCTGTCTCGCACCCCGAGAGATGGATGGTGTCATTTTTTGGCTGCCCCCAGCACACAATGAGGGGGTTGAAAAGGGAAAATGACAAGGTTCGTTTGAATTGCATAGGCGTGATCGAAGTCATGGCGAGAAATTGCATCTGCAACGTCATTCTCCTCGCCAGGGATGTGGACAACACGTAAATCGATGTTGTGCTTGATCAGAAGATCGACGGCGGCCTTTAGGAGGTCGTTATAACCGCTATCCGCCGCAAGGGTATCGAAGATATGCACAGTGTTGAAGTTGTCGGTAAGTATGGTCAAGCGAATTGGGCGGTCCGAAGGGAAGAGTTGTGGTGCAGCCTTCAACACAATGCGCACAAACCATTCCAACGCACTCAACACTGAAACCGACTCCCAAAAGAGGATCTTCGGATCATGAGACATCTCGATCGGAACCTGGCTATAGCAACCCCATGACATGCGGGGAGACCAAAAACCCATGCCCTCAAGACAGGTGTCACACCGTATCTCGAAGTCACAGTCAGCAACAGGATTCCAGTCCACTGAGTCAAAAAGGTAGACACCATTGGAATTAGAAACATGCTTCAGAAACCAATGAAGATCATCGCGGACAGCATTGTTGAGGTGAACATAGCCCCACCTATCACCCTTCTTCGACATCTTCTGATACACATGGCAAAGAGCGGGACGTAAACGTGGGAAGACGTTCAAAGACCAGGAAATCCACCCAGCCAGTTGTTGCCATTCGTAGAGTTGCTGGCGTTGGTTAGGCGAGTCAATGAAGCGCTGTACAGCCGCTATAAGATCTGTTTTAGAATCCTGAGGAAGGGTGATTGTCAACCTATTAACATCGACTAAGAATCCAATGATTTCCAAGATCTTTCCGTGGAGTTGTTTGCGGCGTTTGTGTGGGATGCCAAGTCGGTCCCAAATACGTAACAGTGCAGCCTGCTTTGCTGGCATCATGATCCCATAAGGAGCGTAGAGAACAAAGTTGGTAGCCTCTTCCCATCCAAAGTTATCGTCGACGTATGCGAATATGTCCTTAAGCCCAAAAATGAAGAGCACAATCCACAAGACAAGGCCCATCACAGACGCCCAGGTACGTGGTGAAGCACAACTCCCAAAGGAGCATCTCCAATCTACTCGATGTTTAAGGGGTCCACGGTCCACGTTGCTCTCCACGTCCTCAACAGATGGATAATTGGTCGTCACAATCTGTTTAATCTGCCACAACGGATGAATGGGACACAACCGAAACGCGCCTGCTACATCTGATTTGAACGCTACAAGCTCCGTAGTAGGGTTGGCACGCTTATACCGAAGGAGAGCAGCTGTGAAGTTATGGAGGGTATCGAGGCGAGCACCCTTGGTCTGTGAACGATCCATCATCGAATTTTGACAGAATTCCCCATAGCTCATGTGATGAACAAGGCGAAGGTCGTCGGAATGTGGCTTTGGAACGGACAGGACAGGCGTACTATACATGCCATCAAGGAGGTCAGAGCCGAAATCACGAGAGTGATGTCCTGCAAGTTCTTCAGCCTGACTATAATCCTCAAGGAACTTCCGTTCTCGCTCTGTCTTTGGATGGAACTCGGAGTTGCTGTGTGTGAGAGGGTAGCCATCGTCATGATGGGTATCAGCCCATGGCCAGGATCCTTCGCGCAGCATTGTCATCACAGACTGGACGAACGGTTGATTAGGATGTTTAGGGGACAACGTGTCAGATCCCGTCAACAATTGCTCCATCTCGTCGACGTTGATCTCTGTCGACACGTGAAAAAGGTCAGGGTTCTCCTCGATCGTTCGGAGGACTGATTCATTCTGGAACTCTTTGGGAGGTGGGCGGGGTAAAGGGGAATCGATTTCCGTCATGTACGCCGTGATACTGGAGGAAGATGAGGAGTCGCGCCAGGCATAACCACGTAGATACCTTGGGACACAGGATTGACACTCGAAGACGTCATCGGAACATGGAGAGTAGAAGTCAAACAGAGATGGATTAGGGGTATATATAGGAGCACTAGCTGACGGGGCAGAAGACGTTACCACAGAGGAATCAAGAGCAGGAGTACCGACCTGGGCATCACACCGCAGGTTTGGTACACTGTTTCTTGTCCTTCCGGCGGTGGTCAGCTCCTCCACAGGTGCTACACACGTGTTTCCGTCCTCCAGGGCAAGGTTCCGCACCTTTGGAACAGTTTCCATTATTCCAGTTGCGGCAGACTTCCTCGGACGACTTGGAACGGTTGCTATTCGGCCTTCGTGATCCACGAGAAGACATGGCGGGTTCGACATAGTGTTTGCCTCCAGGACTGAGGTAAGACTTCTCGAGATGTGTGAATCGATGGGTATCACTAAATAAGACGTCTCTAGAATTGGCGATAAAGTGGCGGACGGCACGGTCGAAGTTGATAACATTGCCGTGGTGGTCGGACTTGAATTGAAGGAAGAAGTCCAAGATGTAGGTTCCATACGTTCGGAGTTCTGGTCCTTGTTTGAGGAAAGCGAATCCCATAGCCTGTTCAACAACTCTCCAGACTCTGCTCCAGTCTTCTTCGGTTGAAATGATGCCTCCTCCGAAAAGTTCCTTGTTGATGACATCGAAATCAAGGAACGATCCTTCAAGGAGTTCTTTCCATGATTGGTTAGGGAAGGTAGGAGCTGATCCGCTGGACCTGAGAAGACGTAAGGCTTCCTTCGGGTCTCTAGAGAAGTTTTCGAGTTGCGTGACGACGAGGCGGACGGGCTCTCTGAGTTCGTGTGAGTCGGAATTGACTTTCCAAGCGAGTTTGGACTTGTCGATTCGCTTCCGTCGTCTACGCGGCGCTTCTTCTTCATCTGAGTCGTTGTCAGAGGATGAGTCTGAGCTATCGTCGTCTGTACGTTTTCGCTTTGTCCGAGGGACTGTGTCAGGAGTGGGAATTGTGGCAGATTCACCATTCTGTGTTTCTCCCTGAACTTGCGCTTCGCAGAGAGTCTTGTCGTGAGCGTCCAGCTGGTCGAGGTAGGGTTGGCGTAGGTCTGCAGTGTATGATGTCCCAGCATTACTGGCTCCTCGTTCGAGGACAACTTCGATGGCTGCTTCAGCCTTGACTCGAGAGATGACACCTTGTCTATATTTGTCAACGAAGCTTTGCGCTTCAGTGATAACTTCTTGGTCAAAGGTGGGTTGTTCTGAGCTAGAGGCTCCGAAGGTGTGGGGAGCTCGAGAGGACGAGGGTGATCCTCCAGTCGGTCTAGGAGGTTCGGCATTGTGAGACATAGAATGTGTCGATGGAATATGATATATTCAGAATAGACGAAAAACAAAAGACCTGGCGGACAAAGAAATAAGGTAAGAACACTAAAAACTGTATCGTAACCATTAGACTTACCTGGCGGACAAAGAAATAAGATTAGGGTGTCCGCCAGGAGTACAGGATAGATAAATACTAGGGATGAAACTGATCGAGGCTCAATGCCTCCGCTGTCGAGTCTCGATGACTACGAGACACCATACGGTGTCGAGACGAGACATGTATCGAGGGTTCCTCACTATCTGAAGCAGAGAGTGAGTTGGGGTTGATGCAAAGGCATAGGTGACTGACTCACCGACGATTGCCTTTGTGTAAACCCCTCGTTTAAACCCAATGAATCTTGGTTCTGTTGCACTTGAAACAAGATAAATTGTATTGTCTGATATCCTGTTTTATACCTGGCCAGTAATAGGTCCTCATGATGAGTGCCTTAGTTTTATATATGCCAGGGTGTCCTTGAAGGAAATGGATCATGGTGCTGCTGCATCACCAACAACCTCAGATGTGGATCATTGGGAACATAGATAAGTCCTCTCCTCTGTAGTAAACCATTGTCCAGAGTGTACTTGCTAGGGTGTTCTGCTTCCAATGACTCCACCAACTTCTCCCAATGGTTGTCTCTCTTTGCCTTATGAATTCGGCTATGTAGGGCTTCTTCATTAAGCAACAAGCTAGCCATGAGTTATTCAGGGGGCAAGAATGCTTGTTTGTTCATAGTGTTAGCTGATTTCTGGTTGCTCTTCTTGGGATAGACATCAGGGCATCTGGTGAGTGTGTCTGGTTTCGCCCCAAGTCTTCCAGGCCTGTAATTGATGATGAAGTCAAAGCCGGAAAGAAACTTGTTCCATCATGCTTATTGTCAGCTAAGCTGTTTTGTTGTAGTGAAGAACTGGAGGTTGTTGTGGTCAGTGTAGACCTGCACAGTATGCCTGGCTCCTTCTAGGTATGCTCTCTATTGCTTGAATGCCTCTACGATGGCTAACATTTCCTTATTGTGTATGTCGTAATTCAACTCAGCTGGACCCATAGATCATGCATAGAACACTACTGGATGAATTTCTCCTGTGTCCAGGTGAGGTTGGGAAATAATGGAGGCAATGGCATAGTCAGAAGCATCAGTTTCTAGAATAATCGGTAAAGCTGGGTCAAAATGTTGAAGGATGGGAGCTTTGGTAAACACCTCCTTTAATAGGGCAAAAACTGAATTGTGTTGTTCATTCCATTTCCAAGGTACATTCTTTCCCAGCAGCCTCATCATTGGCTTGACTATGTCTGAGAAGTTATCTATGAATCTCCTGTAGAAGTTTGCAAAGCCAAGGAAGGATTGTATGTCCTTTACATTGTGCGGGGTTGGCCACAACTTGATAATCTCCACTTTCTTTGGATCCATTGAAATTCTGTTCAGAGAGACAATGACACCAAGGTACTCTACACTGTCTGTGTAGAACTCACATTTCTCAGGTTTCACATGCAAGTTATTGTCCTGCAGACATTGCAGTTCCTGTTTAATGTGGTCCTTATGCTGCTCCTTGGTCTCGGAATAGATCAGAATGTCATCCAAAATAGATGATCACAAAGACATCAGACATGTCATGGAAGATGTCATTCATAAAGTGTTGAAAATGGAAAGGTGCATTTGTGAGACCAAATGGCATAACCATGTACTTGTACATACCATAGTGTGTTCTAAAAGCCGTTTTCCATTCATGACCCCCTGCAATGCAGACATTGTTATATCCAGCCCTCAGATCCAACTTGGTGAACACTTTGGCTTTTCTGAGCTGGTTGATGAGGTTTCTGATCAAGGGAAGAGAGTAACGGTTCTTTTGGATGACCAGATTGAGTTTCCTATAGTCCACACATAGCTGAAGAGTACCGTCTTTCTTCTTAGCAAATAGGACAGGTGCTCCTACTGGGTACCAGCAATTGCCACGCGCAGGCTTTTATTTGTACATGTTGTCAAATTGGCCCAAAACACCTCAAACAATCCTAATCAATTTCTTTCTTACAATTCTCTATCTCCTACCATTCTGAGTATCAGGATTCATATTTATTAGTTGTGTGCAGGTCGTGTAATCTTTATTTTGTAAATTAATCGCCCGCGACGCGTTTTGGCATGTGGTTCTGGCCTAAGTCATCCCAATTATCACAAAAGAAAGATTAGACACCCTGGAGACAAACAAAATATGATGTTTGGCACAAAAATCTCGACATAAAAGGGAGGGACAGTGTTATAATTTTGCTTTAGTTTTTGGCGCAAAAATGATGCGCGTAGGTGTGACATTGATGTGACATCGCGCATCTGATTCACGTGCCCAGCTCCTTCATCATCAAAAACAAGCTTCTTCCGCCTTTCACTCACACCCAAATGTTGAGAATGCAGTTTACATGACCTGACTCGAGTCCTTAGGCAACCTATGTTCAATCGCAGCAAGAAATCATGAAGGAGTATGACTTAAAGCTCTTGAGAAGCTCTCCCAGCGTATCAACAGCATATTCCATAGCTAGTATAGTGAAGTAGTGGTCACTGGTGATTGAGGGTCTTGAATATGTTGCTTAGCACTCATATGGCGAACATGCCATGCCAGATGACTGTCTACAGTGGACTATAAGTACAGAGTGTCAAGGGGAAATATTTCTTTGTCACGCTCTCAATTTTACACCGCGCTATTTGTCTAAAAATTTAATCTGAGCCTTTGGATACATCTAAACCTTTGGTACTTACAGAAAAAATAGGATAATCTGGGATGAATACACATTGGTAAAGAAGTCTTGCAGATGCACCAGATTAGTCGCGATTTGAAGGGCAATGTGCTTAGTCATCCGCCGCGGCTACCCCCATCATTGCTGGTACCCACTCCTACTGGTGAATTTGATGGGTGGACAAATCCTTTGCCCAACATGTTATCCAGGTACTCTTTAAGTGCCTTGAGTTTCTTTTCAGACATGTTGTATAACTTCCCAATTGGCAGCAATGGACGATCCTCTGTGTCAATGGTGATATCATAGTCTCTGTGTGGAGGCATTCTTTTTGCTTCACCTGCAGAAACTGTCCTGCACTCACAGAATTGCACTGTAGCTTCCTGCATGCCCTCTAGATCCACAACAGTAAATCTAGTCCAGTATTGTTGAAACTTTGAGCACTTCTTGCCAATAGGATGTCCAAGCTGAATGATAAGACCTTGATGAAATAATGTTGTCCTTTTGAAAAATTGGCTGTTCCATTGCTGTATGTGGGTCGATGTTAGCTTGTTTCATGGCACTGAGAATATATTATGGTACACACCTCGATGTTGCCAAAAGGACAACTTTCATGCTCTCTGATGATGCAGCTGGAGCATAAGAGACGCCTAGAGAAGCAGTCACAACACTGCAACAAGTCCTCTCCCACCTTCTTGCAGCTATGGCATTCCAGTTGAGTCGTTGATGTGCCCTGGCCTTCATGATACATGAGTTCCATGAGGTAATCCAATGCTAAGACCATCCAATCTCTCATAGGTCTATGCTTGGAAGCATAATGGAAAGAAAGTAAGTAGGGCAGCTCACTACAATCCTAAGAGGACTTACCAATGCATCTGTGTGTCTCTTCTTCCCCAGCTCCGCCTCTTGTTCTAATACAGGAGGCAACCCAAACTCTCCTCCCACTGCAAAGCTACCAAATCCCAGCCTGTAATCCACTCTGTAATCCCAATCCTGCGATTCAGCAATGTTGCAGAGCACTCTGGACTTCTTTGCCAGTGTTGGAGGGGGCAGTACAGGAACCAGCTTTTCTATGACCCGTCGACCATCAGCCGTCAACTCTTGAGAGCAAAGCATTGTCTGATGCTTCTTGGCAGCATTGTTGACATTGACTGAGAAACGCTGTAGGCCTTGAAACTTGGTATTCTGCCGTTTTGCACGAGACATGATGGTAAACGAGTAAACAAGATGGATCACATGCTTAACATGTTTGGTCACATCAGTAACATCATGTGCTCCAGGTTTCCCTTCTTTCTAATCATCATCATCAAAAACAATGGGTTCTACTGCAAGTCAAGTAATTGGTAGGTCTCATCTCTCATCAACTAATCCTGTCTGGGATCTCCTGTTCTCTTGCTGCCTAGGAAAAGCATCTGCCCCGATGGGAGCTAGCTTCAGCAGCAAGAGAGCAGGAAATCTGTATTCAACTTTATTGCACCTATCCATTCTTGTTTCGCTAACTGTGTTTTCCCTGTAGGCCAGCAATCATTCAACCCGTCAATTTGGTCAGCAACACTCATTGTAGTGAGTACTTTATGTTGATAATTGTACCTCCGTTCACCATTCTTCTACAGTCTGCAGCCTTGTTCTTCATCACCAACAGAACAGTGAAATATCACTGGCATCAGAGGAATGGTGATGATGCAGCGTCTACTCGAGGTATGATTTAATCTTTTTGTGTGGTACTCAAGCTTACAGTGTATCTTTGATTTCAGCACCTGTATGATGTCAAACTCTCATACTGCCTCCTCCCTTCCACTTCATTGCTCATATGAACATCCTTCCATCCTACCACCCTTTCCTTACGATGCTACACATAACTTGTTGTTCATTTGCAGTATATACTCAGCAATAAGACTGTTTGTAGGATACAAAACCCCAATCTCAATCTGGATCTATCATGGCTCTTTGCCCATTATTCTGAATTACTGCTGTTGTACTCCACTGATCCATCATGGACAACATTACTGTAGCCATTGTTGAGGTAACTGTAGTTTCTTGTCAGCTATACTTGTCTTATCAAACTCATAAACTCACCCTATGTGATAGAGCATAGCTTTTTCCTTTCATTTCTCTAAGTCCCCTTATCTATTTTCTTATCTTCATCTTATCTATTTTCTTATCTTCATCTTATCATTTTCCACTTATATCGCATATAGCCTCTTATCCACTGGAACGTTCCACAGCATTCTTCCATTGTTCTACATCTTTCCATATCATTCTGATTGCTTACTTGTACAATTCTCACCAAGACAGACTCTTCACATATAAACCGTAGTTGTAGATGCCTGGTTCCCCATCTTGACCTCTTGGTCATTTGGGCTAGACAAGTTGTCTTGTATTTTATCACTTTAGTTATGCTAACTTGGTCATTTGGGCTAGTATCTGACTTGTGTCTGCCTGCTTAACATCGTATAGTGCCTTGTGCCCATGCCGGTGTGAGGGTACCAGACCAAAATCGCTGAAAACCAGTTGTTTTGACACTAATTGTTGTGTTCAGAATTGCACTAGTACATTATACTAAGTACTATATGGACTTGGTATCACTGCTAGGAACCTAGTAGTGCACATATGACAAGGAATAAGATAGGCATGCACTGTGTAGTGAATACTAGCTATGCACGCATAGATGTTGATGTCGTTGTTAGCCCTATATTATTGCACTAGGATACACGTCAAAACCTGTAGACTGTATCTATACTCTATTATCAGGCTGGGACCTTATGAGGACATGCTACTGTACATGGTAGACTTGCTAGTAGGTCATATGGCTACACTATAAGTGCGCTATGGGACATATGGGATGGGATAGTGGATGAGGACCAACTACCACAGTGTAGAAGGACCCTAGAGGATGAATCAGAGCTATATAACAAATACGGTAGAAGCTGGGAGTGTGAGTCACCTTTGAGAGCAAAGTTACCTGGATTAGAAATGTCTGAGTAACCGGGTCATGGATATGAGAACCATATGGAGGCTTAACAGCTTTCCAATATCGATTGGAATATCCCTTGGGCATCGAGTTGGCAGTCCTACTGCTAGTTCGACTAGTGTAACCAGTGCCTTTCATAGGAACAATAGGTCTTTACCCTTTGTCGGGTTTGATAGGTTATTTTGCATCATAGGAATGTATAGGAATAGTTTAGATAGGTTTATAGGTTGGCTCGCGTTGTCTTGATTATATCAAGACCATATTATTATATTACATTGTTTCATTCATTGCTCATACACTTCCCTTGTATCCTAGTGATTTGTAGACATTCAACTAGTGTGCTAGTTGATTTCTTGTGTTAATTGTACAGATCCTTTGACAACGTTGAACTCCGCTCGCACAACTTGGCATATATATTTTGCTTGTTCATAAGCGTTTTATAAGCCTCACACCAGATCGTCCCCTTTCCCTTATCATCATTGCTCAGCACTACTATCTGTAGAGAGGTAGTTGGCCCGCCATCACACCCTAGAACCTGCTTGCCCATGAGTTCAAGATTTTCATGTGTGATAATGTCCTCATTGTCCCACACTACTAATAAGGGGCCATACCATGGATGCTGCAATCCATCTGTATAGCTCTGAAGCTCACAAGTTATGCAGTCGTTGAGGTCAAACCCATTGCACGTCATTTGCCCGAAGTAAGACAGGCTAAAGCTTTCCACAGGTGCCAACTCAATGCAGAAGCAATAGATTTGGGCTGTTGCCCCTTCCACTTGGTTATCTGGGTCCAGATAAGGCTGGAAATCAAGCCTTTCGATCTTGGAACATTGGAGCCAAACAATTTCTGGCTTGTCAGACACATTGAAAAAGAGCACACTCTAGGTTTGGGGTGAATGGATAGATGCATAGTATGAGGGCAAAACACTCCACCTTGGTGAGTACTTGACGCAACCATTTGTCTGTGGTGAGTCGTCCAGAGCAGAAGGATGGTGTTGTAGACAGAGTATTGACCTCCATTTTTAGTGTTGCAGTGTTACGATTGTTTCGTTTCAGGTTTATAAAAGACCACTGGTTACCTGGATGCATTGTATCAATCTGGGCATGCTTGATCCATCAGAACCTGGAAAAAAAATTGGCTATTCCCTATCCTGTTCTGATCACGCATCTTGACCAACAACCCCCACCTTCATGCCATGGAAACCCCTAAGGTTGCTGCCCTTCCTGAAGTGCAAGCCACTGCCGACCAGTCTGGCCCCAAAGAAGAGACTCCTGGCCATCTAGTCACCTCTCCTGAGATTACCACTTCCATGATGCCTCTGTATATCAACAAAAGGGTGTGCCTTGTGGGCAAGCTTGTGAAAGTGAGTCCTTTGGTCCTTCAAACTAACGACTCATTGCTGATGTAAATAGTAGGTCATAGAGGAGGAGAATCAAGCAATTTTGAGGGTGTGCAACAGGCATTGAAGTTGTGCTCACCTATGATGCAGTAAGTGTAGTACCACATGTAAGCAGACATAGTCCTGGATGCCAGTTCAGCAAAGTCCAGGAAACACCATTCTTGAAGGTAGTGTCTCTGTACAACGAGACTAAGTGCATGGAGGAAAGGAAGCACATATGTAGAGCTATTCAGAGCTATATCAGTAAGACATTATGTTATGGAACAAGGAAGGTCTCGTACTGTTGGCCATTCCTAATACAACTTTCAGAGGATGATGGTTGGCAGCTATGAGCTGATAAACAGTCCCATTGTTTGACTCAAACATATACATGTCAGCAACAGCATCTTCACCATTCACAGTACAGGTATAGCTTTAATGTTCGGACATAGACCAGTTGCTGTTTTGGACGTCAAAGAAAAATGCCTCACCAGCAGTCCTACCTTTGGTGGTTGCAGCATCAGATTGATGGTAGGAGAGTCTAGCAGAAAGGAAAAAGTGACCGATAATGGCAACCAGCTCATGATGGACTACTTCAAAGGAAGAATTAGATAATGGACAAGTCAGGGACTCTAGGGCAACCAAGCTGACAATTAGCCCACCAGTGTGATGTAGAAGAGCAATGAGGGCATCAAAATCTTCTGGAGACCAAAATCTATGCATGGAGACTTTGATCTTCTGTTGTCAATATGTAAGAATGGGCTTCTTAGCACGTGGGCTGCTAGATTCAAATCTAGACAGAACTTTAAGAGAAAGCATTGGGAATATGTAGTCTACGATGTTAGCAGGGCTAAAGGCAGCAGAGTTAGTATCACATGCAAAGGAAATCCATGATTTATGACCTATAGATTTTCTAAGGTGCTATAAAGACTCATGGTGAAGGAGAGGAAGGAAGGTGAGGGGCCATACTCAGGAAAACCTGATTATAAGGAATATGCAGCTCAACTTGACCAGATTCAAATCTGGGTGCTCTAATCTAAGACGTACAAAGGAATGGCCATTTTGTAATGAACCAGACAAGGCCATCTTGAGGAAGTGGTGACTGAAGGAAGTACACTGTACTTTTTGAATGAGAATCGCACTAGTGGATGAGAGGTGATTCCCACAATAAACAGCTAGCATCTTGTGTAAACCTGCTTTTATGGCTTTGAAAACAAGTGTTTCCCTTTACATACAAGGAAAGCAGTATATAAAAGGATCATAGCAGTCAAAAAGATTTGCAAAAGCTAAAGAACCCTAGATGAAGGAGGCAAAACATATGTGTCTAACTCTATATAAGAGCTAAGCACCAGTGTGTATGGTTGTGGTTCCTAATCAGCTTATCAGAAACACCAAGGGAATGCCCATTAATCAATGGAACATTACCTCAATGCCAACAGGCAGCCTGCAGTACCATATGGAAATCAGATTTGGAATAGCAATGGAGGCAAACAATAATTATTCGCACCTGACAAAGTGGAAGTGGAGGTAGCTGAGAAGTGAAAGGGCAACCTCAAATGATGGATGCTTGGGAGCATGGTGGCACTCTTGATACTCCCCGGAGTGCGCAAATCAATGTTATTGAGTTACCAGTGTTCAGAAAGCAATAAAAAACTGGTAAGCTTGATTCAATGTTCTGGCCTTTTTAATTTAAGTGTTACCACTATCTAAAAATCTAGTCAGATCTGAACATGGGAAGTGTTGCTCATCAAACAAACATTCTGCTAGTGTCACCTGTCTCTTCAGTTTAGCTCCACTCAAAGGAAACTTTTGAAACTCTGATTAGATCTGACCTCAAACCAGGTATTGACTAGACCTTAGTATCTTCTGGACCTGGGACTTGCTATCCACAAGTAGAAAGTATTGGTTGATGGATGTTGGCTCTGAAATTGAATTCAATGCTGATAGGAAACCTCATTAGAAGCTGGGTACTCACACATGACCTGCAATATCATGAGAGCATTGCAGGCCTCCAATTGGAGTCTTGAATGTTGGCTTCAGAGCTACACAAACCCATCACTTGGTAAAGGTAACTCATTGTAGCAGTAGAAAACAAAACAGTGTTTGATTATCTGTGTTAGAAGAGTCCTTGCATTGTTGCAATATACTGAACATGATAGTTCAAGTACATAGTGTCAGTTGCAGAGTATACACAGGACCTTGGCTGAAAGTAATGGTGGAAATGAGAGGGGAAACAACAATTTGCACTGACAGAACCAGCATATACAATTCTCTAGGTTTGACCCCAATGGTTCTCTTGATAGGTCCCCAATGATATTGTGTATACATGTGGTAAGATGAATGGACAATGAGGCCTGGAGAGGAATTGTTGCTCAGCTTTGAGGATACTTCAGTTTTAAACCTTCTGTATGTGAAGAACACCACCTGTTAGTAACAGTTGTAAGTACAACAATATGGGGGATTACAGATGCACCATCAAACACAAAAAAGGAGTATTACTGTCACAAAAGAGCATTTGACCAGCTTGACAGTGGACATTACAGCAACAAACTCAGACGGGTCAGCTACCTGTCTTTCCTCCTTCTGTTCCTTTGTATCACCTCTCACTGCAGCTGGAAATTGGACTTGATAGAGTAAGGTGTAGAACTCGTGATTAGATGTCTGACCTTACCATAAACTGAATACATCCTGAGCTCCTAGCACCATTTTGAATATTGAGATATTTAGGAAAGCATTGAGAATGTCCCATAGTTACAGTTTGCTTTTTATCCAGTGCAGCTTGTTGGTTGAAAGACAGTGACCAAGTACTGTTGTAAAGTCATTCCCCATTAAATAGAAGAGGCTAATTCCTCAAAATTACAGGAGATAGTTTTCATTACAGTATTGTGGGAGACAAAGGTTCTGGGGTTGGCTTGATGCATATAGGTTCATATGTTAATGCAGCAAAGTCAAGCCAGGAAAAGTGTGTGGAAACCTAGATATAGAAGAAAGAACTGGAACAACTAACATATCTATAAATGAAGTGGCATGTGGTAGGTCTTCTCACACCCTGTTACAAGTTCAACATTCAGGCAATTGAGAGGTTGCTTGTCACTCAAAAGGCACAAGTTTATCTTTGCAATTCATCCCCCTTCCTTAATGTCTGCAATAGATGAGGGCAGTGGACATGAAGACAGAGAAGAAGAGGAAGACCCTGGTGGAGATAGACAAATTCCTCACCTATCAGGCAGTACAGTGCTGATGCTTTCAATGTAAGTATATACTCTGTTCTGTTCTCAGATGCTCAGTGGCTTACCATTCATTGTAACAGTCTGACAATGGTAACAGACATAGGAGAAGCACAGGAAGACTTTGTCACTGGCCTCAGCAAAATATCACAACTGGTTGATTGCATTTTATTGGCTCTGGTATTTGCATGGTAAATATCTCATGCTCAGTAAGGATGTTGGGCACCAAAGAAATATTACTGATACTCCAACTTAGAAGTCATTCTCAGCCAAACTGCAAACACATTATGAAGCATTTCTCTTATCTTTGCCACTCTCAACAAGTCAAAGGCTGTTAAGCAACCCTTGATCTACACTATCAGCCCTCATGGATTCCAGAATACAAGCTTTCATTAATGCCTTGTCATTAGTCATCATTGCTGTCCTTGACAGTAACCCCTAGGAGAAACTTGATACACTGGAAGCTTGTGCACCTCAACATGATGGATTATATCAAGTCAGCATATTGCAATGAGACTCAGGTAAGAGTTTAAGGATGTCTCTGGGAGACCAGCATTGATATCATCCCTGCTATAGCTCCTTGCTGTATGGACAGAACTCAAGTAGGAGAACAAAGTCAATGTGAACAGTTCATTTACATGAGTGCCTTGTGCTTGTAGGTAGGCAAGGAGGCCAACAGACTTCTCAGTGATCACTGTGAATCACTCAAGAATGTCATGAACATGACCAACACAAGAGATTGAATGCTGTTAGGCACTAGGAAGACTATATCACTAGATGTGTTGAACAAATATAGCTGGAGGTTGTTGTAGTAAATGCTATGAGCACTGAGGGTAACCATATGAGCATAGGTTAAGAGATATAAAGTGTTAATTCCAAGACTAGTTAACTACATATTCATACAAGGTTTAAATATGAATTAAGAGTTTGTACTAAACAAATTCTAATAAATATTGTATATACAAAGACAAAGATCCTGTTATGATGTCAACATGATGAAGTGAGAACAATACTGGCTATCCACAATGTGCAAGAGGTGAAAAAACAATGGGGTTTGCTCTATGGTCCTTACACCAGCCAAACAACACCATTTACCCATTTGTGCAGTTTGTTCCCTATGGAACATCATATCAAGGGGATAACCTTTAACGTTGAGTCAGAATATGGCAGTACTGGGTTGGCTTGATGCTGCTTCAGGGCCATCTTGTCAGATCTTCCCTTGCTTCTTGAACATCCCTAATAATTCAGTGATTTTACTATAGACTCAGCTCATATAAACCCAGGGTTTTCCTGCTGCTAAGTAACATACATATTGAATATTACAGCTATGGACTGCCTGGGATCATTGGAACGACACTGAGACCAGGCCAACAAATTCATATGCCAAGAGAGGTGATATTAAAGGCCCATACGAGATCAGTGGTTATACCAGACTACCATAAAAACTAGACTACTTAATATCACTTCCTCCTACAAACAGGACTGCAAGGATTGTTGCATCTGACATGCCCATCATTCCAAGGAAATCACACTACAATTGAGATGTCTCTTATTGTACACTGTATAGCTTTACCTGAAGCCTCACCTCCTCCCAATCATCTGTGAGAACCACCCAATCAACCACTCCTTTCTTGACCTCTTCGAACCAATCTGAGGGCATGTAGATTATACCAGTGGTTTCAATCTCCCCACTAAGAGTATCAAAAGAAAACATAATGTCAACCTGTACTACATAGTCAGCAAAATACACAGGAATGAAACCTTTAAAAACAGACATCTATGTCATCTTCGTTGCATAGAATAGACCAGGTGACATTGTCAATGCATTGGCCACCACAAAAGGAGAAGGGTAGTGTATGGGCATGTCATAGTAAGAATAAGCAGATACAAGAGACTTGAAAGCCTGCCTCAAGCATGTGACAAGCCAACTGTGTTGATATGATTTGTTTACAGGTGGGTAAAAGCCAGCCAAATACTCTAGCACAACCAGGTGGAAAGTAGAAGGTGGAAGTAGTTCTCTGTGAACCATTTAGATACTGCCAATCAACATCAAACTAGATGTGTGATACATACTAATAACCATAGCCCCATATACCATTTGTATAGCTCCATGCACACAATGGGTTTCAATTGTCTCTATAAAGTACATCAGTGAACGTGGAATACAAGTCAGACACTTCATACATGGAATCATAGTTAGATCCTTCAGATCCTGATACAACTTCATCATCCTTCTCATTTGACTCTGAAAACTCCCCCTCTTCAACTTGGACTAAACCAATGAAAGATGATGACAGAGCTGTCTCCTGATAAAGTGATAGAGTTGTCTGCTTTCAAACACTTGAATGGCAGAGTAAGTGGTCCTGGATAAGACACATATGTGTTGACCTCTTTGAAACAAGGGTGCTGCTTTATTGCTAACTGCACCTCTCTGAACACCACCAAGAACACAAGCAGATCAGTTCTGTCAACCAGCAACACAGGGCAGATCTCCAATACCAGCACAGCCTCAAAGACAGCTCAGAGTCAACAGTGAGATACTCAGCTGCAGTTACCACATCAACAGAAGTCCAACCCCTCACCTCATATTTCCTGTGCCCTTTTTTTGAGTTTCTGGGTACAAAATGTTCTGTCTATTCAACAAATTGCAGGCAGGTTCATTGTGTGAAAAGGCAGACTGTGATTGTTTGCATCAATGAAATCACCAGAACATGATCTCCATCAATAAAGATACCTGAGCATTAACCTTGTGGTCCAAACTGAATTACTCACCATTGTCCACTTGACTTTTGCCTATGCCACTCAAACTCAACCTTAACATTTGGAACACTGCTGGGTTGTTACTGAATTGGTTGGTGAATGTAGTCTGAAAGAATGAAATGACCTTGTTTCAAAAGTAATAGCAAAGGACAAGATTTGGTGAAGGAATTGTGAAAGGGATAAGAAAATTTAGCATGCAGTGGGGCAACTTTGTTTTGGTGTCATGGGCAAATCTATTTTGAGATGACGATCATAATATCAAATGCTCCTAGCAAAGACAAGGCAGCAAGTATTGATCTCTAAGGTGCCCTTTACCTCTTTGGAGGCATTCTAAGGCAGAGATGAGTATCAGAATAGCAGCTTAGTTGCCATTTATAGTAATTCACTAGGATACAGCATTATAGTACAATATTTTAGTGCTCATCTCAGCATCAGAATCAACTACAAACTGCAGAAGAGGGTGCAATAGAGTGTTCCCATTTGGACAAAGGAATGCCAAGTCTGCAGAATCTTTGAGCCACAAGCCAGCTGGCATGGCAGTAATTGTGAGAAAGGTTGGGAATAGCTAGACAATGACTGATAATGTCAGATGGATATTGAACCTGGCAAGCCTTGTTTTGATTGGTGCTGGACTTCAACTGAACAAGGAACTTGTCATCTACTTCAGTCACAAGTGAGGAGATTTCTCTTCTATGCCAATTGGGGATGGACTGGTCCAGGTGACACAGAGGAACAGTAGAATCTTCCTCATCAGACATCCCATTGAGGCCAAGAGTATCAAACAGGCATCAGATGCTCTCAGCCTTAGAGTCTCCAGAAACACTCTAGGCAAGGTAGATACTAGTTCTCTCCAACACAGCCTAGAAGTTAATTACCAGTTCCAGATAAGGCAAGTGCTTTCTCAAAGGCAGGCCTGTGTCATGCAGTACAGACAAAAAGGTAAAACACATATTTTCACATTAGTGGACAGTACTTTAATGCCTTGAGCAATCTGTGTCACAATAGGTACAAACAAACAGTAATTACTTACATGTCACAGAGAGTTGACACTTGAAACACATTTTCAATACAAAAGTTACTATTATCAACACTTTTGGGTGATCACAGTCAATTGCATTGAGTTCAAGTTATTGTTATTGATCAGTTTAACTGGTAATACTTTGATATAGATTCTAACAGGTTATGGGCCCTGGCCTTTTAAACTGTGCATACAACTGTTGATTCATACAATTGAATTTGTTACTACTGCGGGCTTTTGCTATTTGACTTGTTACAAGTCAAGTGTTATTGTGCCAGTTCATTCATTGACTGGTTATATATTGTTTATTGTGCATTCATTGCACTTGTAGGCTTATACAACAACCAAAACATTGACATTTACAATATCAGAATCAACAAGTACACCAAGGATTACACCCTTGAACAACAACTATGCTGGCTGGAGAGGTGATACAACTGCATGGTTAATGTGTTGTAAACTGTGGGGATTGGTATCTGGTAGAGAAACAAAACCAGAAGACAAGGAGCTGGCAGAGAAATGGGAGACAAAGAAGGAGCAAGCTGCTGGAGAGATCTACCTCTTAGTGGATCAAGACTAAAAAGTAAACATCAGGGATATTCAGAATGACCCTGTAAAGATGTGGAAAGCACTGGAGGATGCTCATGTCTCCAAGAAGCCTGGTGCTCGTTTCAATGCCTATGGGGTCAGGATTGAAAAGGCAATGTCCACTATTCGCAATCTCAGGCCATCAGACTTCACAATAGACAAGTTGGACAACAAACTACAAGCAATGGCACTTATATGTGCATTGCCAGCAGAATACTCCAATCTGTCATCCAACTTGTTGTTGAAGCCTAGCCTAGACAAAGCCACAATCCTAGAGGCATTCCTAGAGAATTCAGTAGAGTACTACATGTACCTGCACTCAAAAACAATTTGTTAGCTGTTCTTCATTTGACAAAGAAACACAACTTTCACATACATATTTGGCAAAGTACAATACAGTTTGATATAAATGGACCAGTTCTTTTCACTGCACATATAAATGATAACAATGTTGGATATTTGAATGGTTCTACTGTAGATATAATGGAAAGTGCTTCTTTGGTATCAACTCTGCCTCTTGACCTTGAGCTGTGGCATAAGCGCTTCAGTCATTTGAACTATGGTGATATTTCAAAGCTGCTGTAGGAAGAGGTTGGTTGAAGGAAGGCCTTAGACTAGACTCTGATGCAAAGCCACATCCTATATGTGAGCCATGCTTAGCTGGTAAAATGTGCATAAATCCTTTTCCTTCATCAACATCTAGAGCTAAGCATGTGCTAGAGCTCATCCATTCTGATCTCCATTATGTTGGTGTCACATCTCCTAGTGGGAACAAATACTGGATCACATTCATTGATGACCATTTAAGGTTTAGAGCAGTTCTACCTTTGAAGAAAAAAAGCAATGCATTCCAAGCATTTAAGCAGTTCAAGGCATGGGCTGAGAACTTGTTGGAGTGTAAAATCAAAGTGTTCAGATGTGACAAGGGTGGTGAATATATGTCAAAAGAGTTTCTGGAATTTCTAGAGCAATGTGGAATTGAAACCCAATACACAGTCAGAAACCACCCCCAACAGAATGGAGTTGCGGAGCATGCAAATGGAATCATGGATGAAAGGATCACTGCAATGCTGAAAGAGTCTGGTCTTCCAAAGATGTTTTGGGCTGAATGCCTGGCTGTACTTGTTTATGTGTGGAATTGTACCCCTACATCCACTGTACTAAATGCAACTCCATTTGAGTTGTGGTACAAGCAAAAGCCAAGAGTGGATCATCTGAGGGTATGGGGATGTATTGCCTATTGTGCTGGTGCAAAAGGATAAAAGGGCACATCTGGGATCACATATGGAAAAGTGCATCTTCATTGGATATCCTGATGGTGTTAAAGGGTGGAAGTCCTGGAATCCAGAGACAAAGAAAGTAGCGATCAGTGAAAGGGCAGAGTTTGATAAACACTACACATATAGAACAGCTGGGAAATTGCCCTCAGTTCAAACTCATTCCATCATCTACATCACCATCTACATCAGTACCAATCTTATCAGACATGGATCAGAATGACAGCTCAAGTGATGATGGAGATACTGTACTAGTTCCACCTGATCAACCACTAGCAGAAGAACAGAACATGGAAGATGCACCCCAGGAATACATCCCTGCCCAGCAAAATGATGATAGAAGAGCTCAGGAGGATAGAGAGGAAGAGGATCAGCCAGAACAGAATTAGGAAGAGGAAGAGATCCACCTTGAGCCTCCAGCAGATGAGAGACCAATTGCTGAAAGAAGAACTCAGAGGAATAGATGACCTCCTGGTGAATGGTGGAAAGTTCATAGAGAGCCAAAGCAAGCCATTAGAGATGATACTACAGATGAAGAGGAAGAGAAGGATGACTTTGATGAACAGGCTAACAATGCCCTGGCTGAAGCTGAGCCAAGTACATATAAAGAGGCTGTTACAAGCCCACATGCTGAGAAATGGCATGATGCAATGTTGGAAGAAATGGCTGCTCATCTGTCAAACAACACATGGTCTCTAGTTGAACTTCCACAAGGAAAGAATGCAATTGGCTCTAAATGGGTGTATAGGATAAAGCACAAGAAGGATGGATCTGTTGAACACTTCAAAGCAAGGCTTGTAGCTAAAGGATTCAGCCAAAGACCTGGATTTGACTATTCTGAGACCTTTGCCTCTACCATGCGACAGAACACACTCAGAATTGTGTTGGCCCTTGCTGCAATAGAAGACATGCACCTACACTCAGTTGACATATCACATGCATTTATCAACAGTGATATAGACACAGAGATCTACATGAAGGAACCAGAGGGTTTCAAGCAAGGAAGTCCCAGAATAGTCTGCAGGCTGAACAAGTCCCTGTATGGGTTAAAGCAAGCACCACATCTTTGGGGTGAGAAGCTGGGTAGTGTGCTAATTCGTGCTGGCTTCAAGAAGCTATGTCAACTGGTAATACTTTGATATAGATTCTAACACAAGCTTGTAATGTCATTGAGCATATATTTGGTGTCATCAAGCGACAGTGGAGGATACTTGTCCTTCTATCAGAGTTTGACATGAAGATACTGTTAGAATCTATATCAAAGTATTACCAGTTATAACTGATCAATAACAATGACTAGAACTCAATGCAATTGACTGTGATCACCCAAAAGTGTTGATAATAGTAACTTTTGTATTGAAAATGTGTTTCAAGTGTCAACTCTCTGTGACTTGTAAGTAATTACTGTTTATTTGTACCTATTGTGACGCGAAACACTTGAGGCGTTAAAACACTGTTCACTAATGCGAAGATACGCATTGTTCATACTCCTACATGCCCATACACCATAGGTAGGTTCAATAAGTAAAGTAAAAGATAAATAAACATGAATGCAAGTCTATGTGCAGTAGAACAAGCATAATTAGAGTGCCAAAGCAGACTTTGTATATTTTGTTGGACTTAGTGTTGGAGAAGAAGTGTTTCATCAACTTCATCACTTCATTCAACACAACGAACCTTCTTCCACTGCCATTGCTCATCTTATTCAATTAGTCCAAGCAGCAATGAGCTGAGACATGATCCAACACTTCACATCAGGAAAAACCCAAATTGTAAATTAGGTACAACTAGATCTAAACCGGTCCAACTGGACCTAAGTCGCAAGGTTAGGACGTTAGACCCTTTAGGTCCCAGTTAGACCTAATCTGTTTTCCCCCCTGCCAATTTTTTCCAATGAGGCCAAATAAGTCCCAGATATGTCCCCATTAGCACACCCTTAGGGATTGCTTTGATTTGTGTAGACTTCACCTTGCAGTGATTAGCACTTGTTTTAAGGTACCAGGTGCAGTGCATGATATTCATCTGTACTACAATACAAGAGAAGCTACTATACTAGTCTGAAGCATAGAAACTGGGGTCTCTGGCACTATCCACTGACATGTGATTGGTAACTTTATTCAACTCTGGCGCCATGTCGATGCTAGAGTGGGAATGTGAGAAATCTATGCATTGGTGATGCGGTTCAAGAACTTACAAAACCACCCGGTATAACTTGTGCATCATACGGTGATACTGAGCTGGAAACTTGTCGCGGACGCCGTTGAGATACTGCATGTGACCATCATACGTTGTATAGTAGTTGCCCGAGTTGAAAGTTATGTGCCAAAGGGAGCCCGTTTCCCAATCTCGCAAGGAAGCAAAAACCTAAACAAATCTCATTGATTCTGATGTTTCTGGCTATGCTGAACATGAACCACTCACTGAAGTCACTGCAATAGCAACCAAGCCAGGTGGGACCTCTTTTTCACTGCTCGAGACTTGACACAAAGTGGTCCTGGTGTCGATTGGCTTCATACTCAGTACACAGGTGTTGCATTACAGAGATGATGGGTTGCGTCAGGTATGGCTTGTTTTCGTCTACTTGTCAGACATATTGCTGCAGATTGATGAGGCTAAGCAGCTTGAACAGAATCTCTAGAAAGAATTATCACTCACATCACCGGGGAGAGCCTCCCAGGTCCCTGGGTAACAGTAGTTGTCAGCATTGAGGAGTACCTTGACTCGTGCATGGACGTCTGCACTGTTACTCTGGTCACCCAGTTCGTATCCCATGACACAAGTATTGGCGATCTTCTTTATGTCACTGCAAGTGTTTGAGAATCGGCTCATGACCTAGAAAGCTGTCAGTAACATACTATGAAACTTCAGATGGAAGAACATACCACATTACTCATTCTATGCATGAAATCATGATCGTGGCGGAACCTTTTCTTGATCGTGTCGTAACCATCCTTCGGGTTTTCTCTCTTCAGATCACGTACAGCCTGAACAAGGGCGTTGTGGATCATCACAACTGAATCACCAGTGTCAGGATATGCATTCGAGAAGACTATGTTGGGGTCGGTGAGATCCATTGCACGCTGAATTACTGTTTTGACCTGGACATTCTGATTGTTGAGCCTGATCTGCCGGCCTCCTTCTGGGTGAGGAACTAGTTGTGCGGGATGCTCCCACTCCACAGGAAGTGGATGTATTGTCGTCATGCCCTTGTCATTCGAAGCTCGTGCTTGAGTTGGGACCTTATTCAGTTTGGAATTGCGGTGAGAAGCTGATACTGTGGTGGGCTGAATGTAGAAGTTAGGGTACTATTTCTTGAGAATTAGACAATGAATGCTTACTTCACTGTGGACTGCTTGTTGACCTTCACCTGAGGCTCTATTGTGGAGGGAAACCTTGTCGTGGGTGTTATTTTGCTGGGGGCCCAGTAACAAAGGTGCCTGCACAAGAGAATGAGTTCATGGTACATACTTGTTCCGAAGATACGCTGACCTCATTCTCAAATGCTCGCTGACGTGCACCATTGGGTTTCCTTCTGCTTGTTGAACTAGCAGCAGCAGCAGCAGTTTGGGTAGACTCAGACCGTGACTGAACAGCTGGTCATCAGCAACATGGCATTATTAAAACCAATGACTAGGGCACCTACGGTCAGTTGAGGCTGAGACTGACTAGTAGCGGGGACGGTATTTGTCTGTCAATGTTATGTCAAAGATGATGACCTTGGCCCATAAAGAAAAGAACTTACTATATTTGAAGCAAACACCTCTTGAGAGCGTGGAACGGAGACGGCAGCGCTCTGAGCATCTGGAGTTGGCGCTCCGAAGAACATGAATTATGACTCGGATTACTCACAGTTACTTGACCATGTTGATCACGTCGGAATTTGCCTGGAACATTCTGCAGCTCAAGTTAGTCAGCAGGGCACAAAGCTTAGCTAGCAAAACTCACTAAGGATGAAGATGTCTGAGACGTAGTTGGTGGTTGGGAGCTTGAGTAGACAGCAGAGTCTTCCTTGTCTCAGGCACTGAATGGAGAGTCGACTGGTCTCCTTTGTCGGTGGCCCGAGACCTGATATGATGGTGATTGTAGATATGTAAAAGGGAGAACAGAAAGATACATACCTCGGCTGGTAGATCACTTTCATCTCCTGATTCAAGCTCATCAAAATGTCGGTGTGATATGATGGGAACCTATAGCACTTAATGTCAGCAAAGCCTGATGATAGCCAAACGGTGTGACACATACCTCATTTGACAGAGCCACTTCTATCTCCTTCTCACCAACCAATTTGAGCTCATCGCTGTTGGAGGTATTCTCACCACCTTCGTCATCAACATCTGGCTGGTAGTCCTCAGAACTGCTTCCGCTGGATGAATCCATTGGCTCCACTTCCGAATTTGTGACATCTTCCTGCTGGGGTGCCTTGGGGGGATAAACTACAAAGGACAAGAGTGAGTAAAAATCCAGACAATGTACAGATACTGCACGCGTACTTATGTGTGGTATTGGGGGCATTGAATTTGCGACGTTTTCCATAGGCTTCCCGTAGAACTGTAATGGCCGAAAATTGAGAATGCAAAGGTTTCATAGTAAAGACAGCCCTCACCTTCAGGTGCCTTTCTTTTTGCCAGGCGTCCACCTTGAGCTCTACTCTGCTCAACCTCATCCTCACGCTGCTGTTCCTCTTGACGTTGGATTTCAAGGTTTCAAAGGCGTGTCTCTTTGGCCTTTGCTCGCCATGTGGTTCTAGTAGCGGGTCTGTTTGACATTAGGTAGGATTAGCGAATGGGAAAGGTGTAGTGATAGTCAGATAGTTAAATGAATAAGATGAAGGACGGAAGTTTGAAGAGGAAGAGAGCAAAATGACAGCGGCAGCGGTGATGCACCTGTTCTGTAATACTCCACGAGGTTCCATGGCCTTCGAGCTCCACAATGACCATCATCATTCTGGTCACCACGTTTGGCGTCGCCGACGTGACCCTGAGGACGATATTCCCAATTGCTCATGTTCACTTGTACGGCCTGCAACACTCACTCGCTCTCCTACACTGGATACCGACGACATCTCCAATACAGTCAAAACCAGGCCTGTCGACAGCTTTACGCCCAACTTCAGTTGTATGTACCTGAGAACTCTGACTTGGAAACTGAATTGAACGACGAAATTGAATTGAACACCGATGAGGAACCGCCATTGTTTGAGGGTGATTATTTTGGGAGTGATTACGACTCGGTTGACTTCGGTATGGCTGAGGGTGACATTGGAAGTGTTGTTGATGAGGTAGAAGGGTTTGGATTGAGGGACATTGATGATGAACTTGGAGAAGATGAGTTCGCTGAAGAGAATGCTGCTCCAGAGCAGTCCTGGGAATCACCACGAGCAGCACCTGGATCCATCCCATACGAGACGGATGATGACGGTATCAATATTGGTACCCAAGATTCCAGACACGTTTTTGAGGAGCAGCTGAGGGATCGGATTGTTGTCGAAAAGTTCCCATCCTTGCTAGCGGGTGCACCAATTCACCAACACAGCCAGGATGGAGACGAACAATACGGAAGGTCGATTGTGGGTTTGAGTGAGAATCCCCACGCTCCATTTGTATCGAGGATGGACTGGGAAGTGGCACAGTGGGCCAAGATGCGTGGTCCTGGTTCAACAGCGGTTACTGAATTGTTGTGGATCGAGGGGGTAAGTCTGGTGCATCACATTCCCATGTCATCACTTGGCTCACATGTTCTGTTCAGCTCTCAGCAGCTCTTGGTCTGTCTTACTCGTCAGCGAAAGAGCTCAACAAGATCATCGACACTTGCCTACCAACTCAACCCAAGTTTCATTGGGAAGAAATCATAGTCGCTGGTCAGGCCTTCGATTTCTACTACCGTGACATCCGCCAATGCATACGAGCACTTTGGGCAGACCCAGAGTTCACACCATACCTAGTTTTTGCGCCAGAGAGACACTACAAAGACAGCTCCAAGAGCGTTCAGCTGTACCATGATATGTATACGGGAAATTGGTGGTGGGATACTCAGGTGCGTTACATCCCTCTTTTGCCCGCCGAGGATGAAACTTATTGGCTGTCTAGGTTGAGTTTGAACAACGGCATCCAGGAGTAACAGTAGTACCAATACTTATCTCTTCAGATAAAACACACCAGTCCGTTTTGCTTGCGAAGTTGCATTCCTGGACTCTCGTTTGGAAGATGATCCTGTAGCTGAGGTTGGCGGCAAGGAATTTTGCTTTCGATGCGACTTTGACGACGGTGCTGCTGATATAGGAGTGGTAGAGCGCGATGCCATATCCCCCAGAAATCTAATATACTTCAGCTATCAAAACAAGATAAACGAAGAAATGACACTTACGGCGTGATCAATAGGCCTGCCAAGAGAGTATGGACACATCTTGCAGCCTCGTACCAAAAACCAGCCTTATCTGTTGCACCACCAACATCACACCACCATCGCAGTGCAACCAGAACGAGTACAATTCCAGACGTGCCTGGACAGACCAAGTCCTCGAAATCACCATCTCCGGCCGCACCAGATGGAAGGAGGCGATGCTTTGAGTCTCTGTCCATCCATTCTGGTGAACATTCTTCTAGCCAGGCCCAAAATTGATCTCGGATTTGCTCCAGCTTGACTTCCGAAGGGGGTTTCGTCATCTTGACTCGGTGGGCCTTAAACCAGTATGCAAGGCCATCAACACAACGACCCTGAGGGAGTGCATTGTGTGGGACAACACCGTGCCATCTCTCCTCGACCATAATCCATAGATATATACAATCTATCAGTTCCTTTGGTCTCTCGGCTGCAAAGCCTGGAGGAACGAAGCTGAGAAATCCGGCATAGCTCCGAATCCAATCAACATCGCAAGCCTCTAAAGGGTAGTTGCTGTCGCCGATTCTGCCCGTCTTGATATCGGACCAAAGGTAACGGAACATTTGGTCCTCGTCCTCCTCAACATCATGATCCTCATTAGTTGCTGGAGAACACTCATCAGAACGAACTTGAGGCTGAACAGAAAGTGCGTGAGGTGCCGGAGAAACTACATCCACAGGGGGATATAGTGAAGATGGGCGTGTTGGTGTCTGTGGAGAGCTCGATGTGGGCATAGAAGGAGACAGCGGATCAGCTGCTGGCGTCGTTCTAGGTTTTCCAGAAACCTGCTCCTGTCCATTTGCATCTTGGATTTCGGTCGAGGAAGTAGGGGAGACTGGCATAGGCAACGGCTCCGGATCGTGCACTGGACTCACAGGTGTGAGCGTGGATTTTGAGGATGATGGGCCGTCGTCATCACAGTCGTCGGCCTCTAGACGATACAGCCCAGAAGCATCCAGCTGGGGCGCAGGAGAGCAATTTCCTTCTTTCGAGACCTTCGCCTATGATAAATTGAGCATTCAAGTTGAAACATCCATGACAATAGTAGTTACCTGGACCAAACGAGCTGAAGACCTGACAGGTACTTTCGGTTCCTTGTTCTGCACCTTTGCCTTTCCTTTCCCCTTTGGCAAAGGCTGCTGAAGGAAGGGCATTTCTTCGGGTGGAATCCCAGACATAAGGCTCAACAACATCTCACGATTTCGAGCAATGTTATCGACTCAATCATGTTCATACTGAGATGTTGGAACCCCTGGTTTGCAGAGACCTACAAGAAGCCTCGCTTGCATTCGATCCTCCGCCTCTTCCTCTGATTCATCTGACGACGGCGACGATGACAACTCCTCTTCTGATGTAGACCCATCATCTGAAGAGGATTCTGTCGATGAGGATTCTAACTCGTCCTCCTCATCGTCATCCAGATCCATATCCTCCAGAGATTTGGCCTTTTTCTTCCGAGTCTTGTTGGCCTTATCATTCACAGAATTCAAAGGACCAGCAACGGGGTTCAGAATAGCGGTATCGTTGTTAGAGGATGGGGTGTCACTGTTGCCATTTGACTGGTTCTCCTCGAAGGCATGGACGGCGCGAGCCCATGAACACCACTTTCGTCCGAAATCCTTGTAGTCGTCGCATCGGTATTTGTCCCACTCAGGCGCACCCTCTGGGACAGAAAACCAGCTGATGTAGTGATTCTTTTGTAAAAGTGACCAATAGTTATCACAACGAGATTTGCAAAGTAGGGGACAAGTAATCAAGGCAGATAAGAGGTACTGTCCGCTTTAGGTGCTTCCAAATTGGGAAGGATGATTCCCACACCTTCTGGAGAGGGAACAGGCCGCTTTTTTGAGATCTGGAGATATTCCCACACCGCTTTTGGCATCCCAAAATGGAAGGTGCTCTTTCCATGATGTAACAGTGCGCTTTTTGGGCGCTTTTTTTGCGGAAAAATTATTCCCACACCTCCTGACATCATCTGGGTGCCTCCCTACTCCGCTTTTGGCTTCCCAAAATGGAAGGTGGCCTTACCTCATCATTTTCTACCTGGAATCAATGGATTGGGGGGCTATTGGGGCATGCTGGGGGGCTATAAAAATCGCATTTTTGAGGGAATATGTTCCAATATGTTCCAAAAGCATGCTCCTGCAATTGGGGGCAGGGGAATGCAAAAAAAGCGGTCCAAATATGGTAATTAAGGAAAATGGCCTATTGGATCTTGGGCTATAGGGCAGATATTGACATGGGGTAAGTTGGAGAACCTAGATACATTAAATACAAGCCTGGGGACACTAAATAGTACATAGATTAGTGGGATAATGGTGCTTAAATATCAAAAATACTGAAAATCTCCGAAATTAGGGGAATAAAATTACAGGATGGGATGTAGTGCAGCTGGGGCTTAGATATTGTGAATCAGAGATGATATATATGTCCCCTTGCTTCGTTTACAATCCTGGAGAGCTGCCTATTTTTCCAGATTTATTACAGCTAAATTCGCTTTTTTTGGACATTGGTAATACTATACCACAGGGAATGATTGGAATGGGCTAATTCTTGTTCATAACCCACTCTAGGGTGTATAGATGATGAATATATACTTGCCCAAGCACTCCTGTATGTGCAACACCTTGTTCAATCCAATGTATTGTACAGTTATGTAACACAGGCAGTAGTACATGAATAGCACCTCAGGGAAGCATTCCAGCACCAAGGGGAGTTCAGAATCGAGTTCAGGCACCCAAAATACACTTTCCTACTATGAAAGGACATTTTTTGAATACATCTGTATGTTGCTACATAAGAAATACATAAAAAATCGCATTTTTAGGGGTTTTTTAATACTGGAGCATGGGGATTGCTCCTAAAATCACCAAAAATGAATGAGAGACCGTTCACTATGCATAGAACAGGAATATCAATTGCCTCCATGGATCCCATGACAGGAACCCATATGCCAGATGCATCAATTCCTGCACAATTACAGAAAACATGTAATATGGATGTAGTATTGCAAGGAGTGATCTGGGGGCTTGGGGAACCTCAAAATCGAATTCAGAATGCACAAGTATATGTGCAATATATGTTAACTATAAGCATAAAACTTGTCAGATACATATCTCAAGCTACAGTGATTGGATTCCTTGTAACCCTGGATATATTCTTAACTGATTTTTCATCCTGAATTCGATTTTGAGGTTCCCCAAGCCCCCAGATCACTCCTTGCAATACTACATCCATATTACATGTTTTCTGTAATTGTGCAGGAATTGATGCATCTGGCATATGGGTTCCTGTCATGGGATCCATGGAGGCAATTGATATTCCTGTTCTATGCATAGTGAACGGTCTCTCATTCATTTTTGGTGATTTTAGGAGCAATCCCCATGCTCCAGTATTAAAAAACCCCTAAAAATGCGATTTTTTATGTATTTCTTATGTAGCAACATACAGATGTATTCAAAAAATGTCCTTTCATAGTAGGAAAGTGTATTTTGGGTGCCTGAACTCGATTCTGAACTCCCCTTGGTGCTGGAATGCTTCCCTGAGGTGCTATTCATGTACTACTGCCTGTGTTACATAACTGTACAATACATTGGATTGAACAAGGTGTTGCACATACAGGAGTGCTTGGGCAAGTATATATTCATCATCTATACACCCTAGAGTGGGTTATGAACAAGAATTAGCCCATTCCAATCATTCCCTGTGGTATAGTATTACCAATGTCCAAAAAAAGCGAATTTAGCTGTAATAAATCTGGAAAAATAGGCAGCTCTCCAGGATTGTAAACGAAGCAAGGGGACATATATATCATCTCTGATTCACAATATCTAAGCCCCAGCTGCACTACATCCCATCCTGTAATTTTATTCCCCTAATTTCGGAGATTTTCAGTATTTTTGATATTTAAGCACCATTATCCCACTAATCTATGTACTATTTAGTGTCCCCAGGCTTGTATTTAATGTATCTAGGTTCTCCAACTTACCCCATGTCAATATCTGCCCTATAGCCCAAGATCCAATAGGCCATTTTCCTTAATTACCATATTTGGACCGCTTTTTTTGCATTCCCCTGCCCCCAATTGCAGGAGCATGCTTTTGGAACATATTGGAACATATTCCCTCAAAAATGCGATTTTTATAGCCCCCCAGCATGCCCCAATAGCCCCCCAATCCATTGATTCCAGGTAGAAAATGATGAGGTAAGGCCACCTTCCATTTTGGGAAGCCAAAAGCGGAGTAGGGAGGCACCCAGATGATGTCAGGAGGTGTGGGAATAATTTTTCCGCAAAAAAAGCGCCCAAAAAGCGCACTGTTACATCATGGAAAGAGCACCTTCCATTTTGGGATGCCAAAAGCGGTGTGGGAATATCTCCAGATCTCAAAAAAGCGGCCTGTTCCCTCTCCAGAAGGTGTGGGAATCATCCTTCCCAATTTGGAAGCACCTAAAGCGGACAGTACCTCTTATCTGCCTTGATTACTTGTCCCCTACTTTGCAAATCTCGTTGTGATAACTATCAGTCACTTTTACAAAAGAATGGCTGCATCTGGTGAAGCTCGGCTCCGAAGGATCCTGGGCCCAGAGAGTATACTGCTGGGAGCCAGGCTCATTGCAGGCACGGAGGAAAGCTCCGGCTGAAACAAGAGTGATAGGAGCAGGAGCAGCGCGAGTTTCGGGAAGAGTGTAGACGGGTTTGTACGGCCAGGAAGGCTTATGTGGCTTTTTCGTCCGAGGAGGAGTCGAACGATCTGGCAAAGCGGAGGTGGACGAATCTGACGAGGAGTCGGATATGGCCGAAGCAGGTCGCGGAACTGCAGAAGGAGAAGCTGCATTGTGGTGCCGGAATGTGATACTGCCATCAGCCCAGTTAATCAACGGATTGTGGTGGGTGAGCCAGTTGTATCCTAGTACTACGTTGCAGTTGGAATCTAGTCGGGTGACGTAGAAGTCAAGGTGAAAGAGATCTCCGGAGCCGGAACGGATAGGAAGAGTAACCATCTCGGTGATAAGTGTACCACTTGAACCGTCTAAGAGTTTGAGTCGCACAGGCGGTATCTGCTCTGTGGGAATAGAGTATTTACGGACATAGTCACTATCTATGAAACAGTGGGAGGATCCGGAATCTACTAGAGCAAGCAAATGTAGGAGTAGGGATTGGAAAGGGGAAGAACAAGAAGTAGAAGGTTCGGATGCGGACAATGTATCTAAAGTAATATTACAAGACAAGGGAACGTGTAAAGACTGGCTAGAGAGAGCGGCTGCATTGAGAGTGACTTCATGGTAGACACCAGAAGGCTCAATGCAACTCCGAGCTGGTGTCGAATTGTCGGAGCCGCGCTCTAATTTTTCGATTCGGACGAGGACTCGTCCTTCTCGACAGTAGCAGCACGACCAGAGGCCTTTTTCGTGTCTCGGGCCTTCTTCTTAGCACAGTCGTTGATGTTGTGCTTATCGCCGCAGAACATGCAAAGGCTGTTGTCCTTGCGACGCTTTCGTTCCTCATCTGTGAGTCAGCTGTTCTGGAGTTTGCCTTCAAGCCACGAAGGGAGTGACTTCGACTGATTGCCGGACCCAGACTTGGATGAGGAAGAGGAAGAAGAGGAAGAAGACAATCCGGAAGGTTTGGATGAGGAAGAGCCAGAGGAGGTGCCAGAGCCACCGCCCGAAGACGAGCTCTTGCCTTTACCGGAATCCGGACTGGTGCCAGACTTTGAACCGGAAGTCTGGGCAGTCCCTTTCACTCATCCCTTCTCGCCCAGTGACGGTTATCCATAGTACGAGCGAGGGCACGGAGTGCGACAAATGTATCAGGCCTACCGGCTTTCGTGACATCGTCCTTGAGTCGGTCGGGAAGACCACGGTAGTACTGGAAGGTGTATGCATTTTCGCCCCAGTCGAGTTCAGCAATGGTATCCTGGAACTTCAGGTCGTAGGTACGGATGCGGTCGAATTCACCCATCTTGAGGGTGCAGAGATTCTCCTCGCACTCCTCTCGTACGTTCTGAGACCAAAGTTGTCGATAAGTTCCTCTAGAAACGCGGACCAGCTGCCCATCCAGAGTGGCCGATCGCCTAGGCGATGTCCAAGGATGTTGTGCTGAAACCACTTGGCAGCGTTGCCACAGAGGAAGGAAAGTGCAAACCAGATTTTGGCAGGAGAGTCGCAGAAGATATCCAGCTGGTCGTTGAAATGGAGAGTGAGGGACGCACACCAGGGTTTGAGTTGTTTCGGGTTACTACCGTCGAAAGTATCGGGATCCTTGAGTTTGGACTTAGCGCGAGGCTTGTCCCAAGGAGCGCTCATGACATGCGCCATGAGGGCGGTGAGCAACCTAGTAATGTCAGCGAAGGTGTCAAAGTGATCGTCGTCCTCAGGAGGATTCCTCGGTGGACTCGGACCACCAGGAGGAGGACCAGGAGGAGGTGGACCACCAGGAGGACCCCCGCCGCCACCGCCAGGATCGCTCCCTTCATCATCGTCGCCAAAACCGTCTCCATCATCACCCGGAGGCAAATCAGGGTCCTGTCCTTGGGGTAAGTCTGTTGCTTCACCCTCGTCTCCGGCGGCATTGTCGTTCCCACCGCCCGCCTCACCTGAGACATTCGGATGAGTAACTCCACCGGCTGCACCAGAGCCTTCTCCATGCCCGCTTCGCCTCCTGGGTTCCGGTGTACAAGGCCCGGAAGCACTCGTTCTCGCAGGAGAGACTAAGGGAGCAGGAGGATTAGAGGATAGGGAATAATGATTAACAGAGTCGGCCGACAAGTACGATTGTTGCTTGTAGCGTGAAGTAGATTGTAGGAGGTGGGCTGTAATGGAGCCTTCCTCGAGGATGCGTTGGAGGTCTGCCTCGGTCTGAGGCTCCTCAGGCAACTTGTTACAGAGTGAGTCGATAATGAGGTCGCCCTGCGTTACGAAGGTATTAGCTTTACGTGCAGCTCGCGTGAACTTTCCAATTGCAGCAGGGATGCCTTGAGCTCGGCAATTAGCTCGGTCGTCGCGCGAGGTTGACTTGTGGGATGTAGGTTTCATGGTGAGAGTAGTAACAGGGATTTCGTTGCGATATTTGAAGTCGACGTGTGGACGATAGTTGAAGTCAGTATCACTACGGGGAAATGGTTCTTCTACACCTCAGATAATGAATGCAATATGAAGGCAGGATATGGAATTAAAGACCAGAGAAAACACATAGGGTATGACTGCAACATTTAATATATTTCTCTCATACTGTAGCATTGACAATATTTCCATAATTCCATGTACTTTGCATGTTTTCCTTCATGAAATATACAGTATAATGCAGAGCAGACAACTTCTATAATATGCAAAAACAATATCATGTATTTCCCTCATAGTGGTGGATATAAAACAGGTCAATAATCCCATGAATTTGAGCCATTTCTGCTAAATATTACTGAGGGATATATTCTATATTTTAAGCATATTGTCTATCCATACTGCAAGTAACACAATTTGATATCTTTCCTATTCCAAAAGCACTAGAGAAGAGCTAGAAGATATAGTAACTTCTACATGTTTTATGTTTCTGAGTACTTGTTGACAACGCTATGTTTTGACATCATTTTCCAGCTCAGAAAATACTAAAATATCCGGGCATCCGGATTTCCGCATCCGGAAATCCGGTGGGAACAGGCGCAGACTGACCGGTCATCCGGATCTCCTCATCCTCACTCGCACCTAAACCAGCGAACCATCCACAATTAGTTCGGTTTTCTATCCTGATAATCAAAATGGATCTCATATCACATATCCTGCCTGAGCCAAACTCTGTATTACCGGACCCGCGACCTGTACATGTGGATTACACTGCGAAAGCAATTCCCGAAGACGACCGCCCCCTTGCTTTGAGAACCTCACCATCTCCTCGCCCAAGAACTTTTCCGAGTCGCCGACATATGCAACTGGGTCAATGTCGACAGATTCAGACGCCACAAGTCTGGAATATGCTGCTTGGTAGCCTGCGCTTGGCTCTTCTTCGTCTATCGCCGTCATTGCGACAAATGCATCGTCGTCGGTTCCAGATGAAGATTTCGCCTCTTTCAGCGTGGTTCCTGGCGGACCGAAAAGTTTGATGATCATGAGAGATTCAAAGGCTGCGGGCCTGTTAAATGATAAGCATCAGTCAGAAGTGGAAGATCTGGTGGACTAACCGTGCTTGGATGCTAGTACTTTCAAGTCATTCCTAACGCAGAGTCAATAGCTTGTAGTGAAATAAACCAAAGGATGACCTACGGACTGACATAGGCCCGGGAGACGACACCCCCATCAAGAGCTCATGATGCCCCAAACATCATTCACTCGTGAAGGGATAAGTCTTTGTTGAACCACGGCCAGCACACTAGCGAGCTGTCCTCTGCTAACCATGGGCGAGGCACCTCGTTTGAGGTAAGCTTTGAGAAGCTTGACAAATCCGGGAATGTTGCCTTTTTGAGCCCAGACAGCGGGAGTGAGTAGGAATGGCAGGAGAGCCTCATATTCCGAGGGAACGGTGGACTCGTTGTGAAGGGAGAGCATCTGTGCAAGGATCTGGAATGTGTATGGAATGTATTCTGGAAGGAGATGGTTAGAGCTACGAGATGAGATGCAGAACAAGAGACTTACGAATCGCTTGAGCAGCGCCTGGTAGTTTGGTGAAAGAGACTGCCGTGCAGTGACAATGACTCGCATTATTACACCTGATGAGTACCAGCTGTTAGTGAGGAGAAAAGAGAACACTTGGGTCTTAGGGACATACATTTCATCAGACGGTTGTTCTCAGCAACCTTTTCTGGGGTCCCTGCAGCTTCGGTTTTGGAAAGTAGAGCATTGATGAGGTCATTGGCGGTTTCGTGAACGTCAGTTTCATTGGTTTCGGAATGTGTGCAAGAACCGGATAGCATCCACTTGCAATATCGGATGTACGTTGCCCCGAGCTTGCAAATCCTCATAAACGTAGTCCGAGAAAAACTTGACGACATCAACGAGTGCGTTCGTTGCCGTAACACCGTGTTGAGCGGTTGCGCCTCGAGAAGCAAGGGCAGTGGGGAGGTAGATTGCGCTATCTTTGGCCTTCCACCCTTCGCCGTCTGTGCTCTTCCCAGATTGAACGTACTCGGTAAGGCCTCGCTCGATCCAGTTGCCGACGATGCTAATGGTGATCTTTTCGCCCTCACCGCCTCCAGTACCGACGAGGGCTTTGACAACGTCTGCAGCTGCCTGACGACGGGTAACATCTTCGTTAGATACTCCCGCACCTCCTGCACCTGCACCGCCAATAGAAAGGTCCAGACGGATGAATTCAAGCGGGTCATCCTCAATTGCCCTAGCTCATGTTGACGGAGAGAGACCTAGAAGGCGGATTAGAGGTGGTCAGGGCTCAGCATGAAAGAAGGTACGTACATCCGGAATGACGACGCCTTCAACCAAGGTAGAAATAGTTTCTGTCGTAGTGAATAGCTGAGTGTAGTGACCTGAGCGGATCGTAAAGAAGGTGTTGGTTCATCGGGGTCGTTATTCCTTAGGTCATTCGGGTCCCATGCCATGAGCATCGGGAACCATCCTGATTCGCCAGCGAAGAATTCTTTGTGGGTATCTTCGATTGCCGGTGGGATATCCTGACGTGAAGTCATGGTAGATCTCCACAAGAAGGATCATGCATTGTGTTTGAATTGATTTTTCGGGTGTAGGAGGTGTGTTTTTGAGTAGACTTGTCGCGGTTCTTCGGAAGAGGTCGAGGAATGGGTTCATGAACTTGGAATTCACGAGGTTGATCTCTGTGAAAAGTTGGTCGGAACGGACATGTGCGCGCCATTGACGGAAGATGGAGTGTGCAGTGTGAAGGACACCGAGGATGGTATTAGATTCTGATGTCTGTAAGGAGCCGACGAGTTGCTGTAACGATAAAAAATCAATGAGACATTTAATTCACAATTCTTGAATGACATACGTCGATGAGATCAGGCCACTTTGAAGGAAAGTCGAGCTCCGCAATCAGGGCGACTGATTCTGCGACTTGAGCGCGTATTCCTTTATCTGAGGGCCCGAAAGTTGGAGCATTGCTGGTACAAGCCGCGATCGTAGAGCTGCTTTGTCCTGTTCTGCAAGTGGCTGTACATCCTATAGCAAGGCTGAGCGACAATATAGGAGAAAAAATCTGCAACGCACTTGTTGGTGAGTCTGTTGGAACCTACCAGTGATCGGACGCCTTGGAGAAACGCTGGTACGGCGTTGGATTCCAGGAGCTTTTCGGTGTATAGTTTCACAAACAGCTGGAAAGAATGGTGAGATATCACTTCTAAATTTGTGGAGGGATCATTAGACTTACCTCGACGACTTCTAGGGTACCTCTCTTGAGCTGAGACGGCAAAGGTGTTGGTCCACTGGGATGGCTGTTCCTGAGCTCATCCGGGTGCCATGGGTGCCATGAACATGCATCGGGATCCATCCTGATTCGTTGGTGAAAAAATCCTCGTGGGACTGTCGGTGGGATATCTTGACACGTGAAGTCGTGGTAGGTTTCTGCGAGAAGGATCATGCATCGAGTTCGAATGAATTTCTCGGGTGTAGGGAGAGCGTTTTTGAGTAGATCTAGACTTGTTGCGGTTCTTCGGAAGAGGTCGAGGAACGGGTCCGTAAACTTGGATATCACGAGGTTGATCTCTGTGAATAGTTGGTCAGAACGAGACAATGCCTGACTGCGGGCAACACACTCGTTGGATGCTCCTGCACCCCCTGCACTCCCGTGGAGAGGTCAGGATAGGTGAATTCGAGAGGTCGTCCTCGGATTGTTCTAGCTCATGCTGCTGGAGAGAAACCTAGACGGAGGACTAGAGTTTGAGGTAGGTCAGGGCGCAGTATAGAAGGAGGTACATACATTGGAAATGATGACTGGGCTTTCGTCAACGTAGATACGATCTCCGTTCTAGTAAAGAGTTGGGTGTAGTGACCGGATGCGATTGAAAGGAAGCGGAGACATTGCGAAACCAAGGATCATCCGAGACGTTGGCGAGTCTGTTGGAACCGTTGCTTGCCTAGACGACTTTTACAATGACCCTCTTCAGTTGAGAGGGGTGAGGAAGGTGGTGGTTGAGACGTCTTCGTTGTCTACTCCTGCAACTCCTGCAACTCCTGCAACTCCTGCACCTCCTGCACCTGCAGGTGCCGCCAATAGAAACATCGAGCAGTTCTGTCGTTCTCAGCTCATGTTAGCATAGAGAGAACCTAGAAGGACGATAATAGGTGGTCAGGTCAGGCCTCAGCATGAAATTTAAAGATCTAGAAGGTACATACCCCGGCAACGACGACTTTTGTCAGTGGATGATAGCCCTGGTTTGTTACATGACACTGGAGGCTGAAATGGTCGATAAACGGTCATATATGGTGCCATATGTGGGTCTGTTGTTTGGGCTTGTAAGATGGATGAAGGTCCGATCTGAGGTCGTACATGTCGGGATCGAGTGAGACGGGACCTGCGGAAAAGTAACCAAGCGTATCAGTAAGCTGCCTGGGAGCAGCAAAGTAAATGGAACATACCTTTCACTTGCTCCTTGAATGACGATCAAGGAGATTGGGAAGAGTGTGCTTGCAAGGAGATAGGAAGAGGATGATGTCGAGGAACATGGTCGTCAGCAGCAGAGACGCGTCGCGCGCCTTATTCCCATACCACCATCGTCTGCCTTCCTCGACTCGTCAACACACCCTATCAGACCCTCTTCAAGATATGGATCAACGCTATTGGATGAAATGTCTGGCTTCTGCGGGACGTGAATAGGAATATCATCGTTGGGATGCTGTTATTGAGTCGGTGAGTTTGCAGGCTGTTCGTCATGATCAGAAAATTATGCTCAATTAGCGTCACACAGGATCCATTTCCTATATACCACCAATACATGGCAGAAATATCTCAGAGCGTAGGTGGGCGAGCATACTAGTACGTCCCCAAATTGCCCAACGTTCAACCTCGACCATTCAAAAGCTCGCACTTTGGTAGAGCTGCTCGATCCCATACTTATTGTGGTACCAGCAAAGACATTCGGGTCATCTTTCACATCCTCGGATCCACAACTTACAAGAGATTTTGTGACATTTGAGCGGTTTCCCTGTCGGTGTCAAATCATTTACACGAGAGCTAGTGCTCTGGATCTGCAAGTTCCTATTCGCAGTAAAAGTGAACCATGGATGGGCTTATATTTGTTAAGAGACGAGACACGGTACGCGGTCCATCCGAGAATTACCATCCAGTCAGCAATTGATCGCCTTCAACAGTGCGCAGTTCGCCTATAAGGCTCAAGACATAGCAGTCGCTTCCGGCCCATCCACGCGTCATTGACATTCTTCAAGTTGACCACAGACGCAACCTGAACTCGGGATCCTTCCTTTCCTATCACCAGGACATCTAGACTGTGCGTTTAATTTTTTGAACCCCAGTGTCGTACTTATTGATTGACTACGCTCTACTCCCAGCTGTCGTCGAGGTCCATGATATATATATACCGATCGAACTCGGAAGGCACTACGATACACAATACGGCGTCTTTTCTTGATGTCAAGGCACGCCTCCCTCAACTTTTGCTTGCTTTCTCTGACGTTTTAGCTCAGGGAAATTCACGCCAATGCCATCGGCTCCCGACTCAGTACTCAGTACTGAAACGACAAGCTGTAGGGTATGGGTTACCTCTCGTGGATGGCGCCCTGGATGTTGGAGTGGGCGTCCGCTATGGAATCGTCAATGTACATGTGTAGTCAACTCGTGTACATTATTGTTATTCAATACACCCGCATGTTAGTGGCACATACACAATAAGCTGAGCAAATAAGCAAATAAGTACTGAATCCGTCTATGTAAATACCTGATAGTACATCCTGATCTACACACCGATGCCCCCATGCTCACTCCGCATATGTCCATAAATACCTTCTCCCTTGGCAAAGGTCTCCAAGCACACCCAGCAGATGTGCGTCCTACACCTCGTACACGTGACATGATTACAACCCTCATTCCTCTCTATCGGAACCTTGCAACCTGGACAATTCTTCACACCGTGTTTGTCCATCTACTCCCTGAACAGTCTATCGCCACCGTCCTTCTCAGGACACCCAAACCCATCGTGATACTCCACATGACATTCCGGACATATCCTTGTAAGACACGAAGGGCATTGTAAGACTGTCCCCGCGGATGCAGGACGGTAGACTTGCATGCAGTCGGGGGAAGGACAATAGTGAAATTCTTTAGGATGTGAATCGACGTGTGTTGAAAAGGCTGCTTCAACGATGGCTTCGAATTCGCCTAGGGGAAGTATATCCCTCACAACGGATATCGGAATACCCAACGAACATCTTGCTTCGTCGCCCAAACACAACAGAGGGAAGAATCGATGATCCTTGGAAGCAAGGAGGTAGTTTGCCAAACACGCGTGACAGTACGTGTGTCCACAGGATAAGCGTATAGGAAGCTCGACTTGGCCAAAACAGACTGGACAGGATGCGATTGCGGGTGTAAGGTGAGGCATTTCGACTTTCTTGAAGGACTGTTGTGCCGTTTGAAAGTCCGCTAAAGATCCACGTATTGTGAGTTTTTGATTCCACATGCCCAACATGACGTTCTCCGACCCAAGCAGCTTCTTCAAAGGTCCCAGCTGAGTTCCCAGGAAGGGTGTCCAGGTATTATTAACGATTGTGGTTCCCCTGTGCGTAGCTCCTTGTGCTTTGTTCTGCTTCTCGTTTGGACCAAAAAGTCTTAGTCTCCTTCGAACGGCATCGTCTTCTATAGTAACACCCCGAAAGCGTTCCTCTAACAATCTTAGGAACGCTCTTCCATCACTTCGCAAAAAGAAGTCGCTCCAAACGACTTCTAGATCTCCGTCGTCTCTGACCACCTCTCCCTGCAACGTTCTCTTGTGCTGCCTTTTGCATGCTCCAACTCGGCCTTTAGTTCTCCAAGATCCTTCAGGTCATCTGCCGAGAGCTTGGCTAACCAATCGATATAGTCATAGTCCTCTTTCCTTGACGCTAGAGAGTCGCCTTCAACGACTCAATATCCTGTGCGGGCCTGCCGTTTGCCTGCTGAGCTGCCTTTTTGAGTGATTTCTCGGATGTAGGGGGTGCGTTTTTGAGTAAACTTGTCGCGGTTCTCGGAAGAGGTCGAGGAATGGGTTACGATGAAGGACGCCGAGGATGGTATTAGAGTCTGATGTCTGTAAGGAGCCGTACGAGTTGCTGTAACAATAAAAAATCAATGAGACATTTAATTCACAAGTTTTGACTGACGTACGTCGATGAGATCAGGCCACCTTGAAGGAAGGTCGAGCTCCGCAATCAGAGCGACTGTTTCTTCGACTCGAGCACGTATATTGTGAGGGCTAGTCAATGGACGGGAGCATGGGACATACAGGCCTCTGACTTTGACCAGGTGCCTCGCCTCGCTCAAGTGGAAGAACAGAAAGCGGCAGTTGTTGTTTAGTGAGCTATTTGAGGAATCAGTAATGACTAACGGCCTATATGTAGGTGGCCTCTTACATACTTGGTTTCGGAATGTGTACAAGAACCGGATAGCATCCCCCTGCAATATGGGATGTGCATTGGCCTGAGCTTGCAAAATCTTCATACACATGGTCCGAGAAGAAACTTGACAACATCAACGAGTGCGTTCGTCGACGTAAACATCATGTTGAGTCGTTCCACCTGAAGCAAGTGCAGTACCTGGAAGTAGATTGCACTGCTTTGACCTTCCACCCTTCGCCGTCCGCGCTCTTGCCAAATTGAAACATACTGAGCAAGGCCTCGCTCGATCCAGTTGCCGACGATGCTGGTCGTGATCTTCTCGCCCTCACCGCCTCCGGTACCAACGAGAGCCTTGACAACATCTGCAGCTGCCTGACGACGGGTAACGCCCTCATTAGATACTCCTGCTCCTCCTGCTCCTGCACCACCGATGGAGAGGTCAAGACGGATGAATTCGAGAGGGTCGTCCCCGAATTGCTCTAGCTTATGTTTCCGGAGAGAAACCTAGACAAAGGATTAGAGGTAGGTCAAGGCACAGCATAAAAGGATGATACATATAACATTGGGAACGACGACGCCCTCAACCAGGGTAGATATAGTCTCAGGACTAGTCGTGATGAAAAGTTGGGTGTAGTGACCGGGGCGGATTGCGGTGGAAAGGAATCGGAGACACTGCAGGTTCACAATTAGCTAGAAAGAACGGTGAATATCACTTTTGTGGAGATGTACAGTGTTTTACTTGCCTCCACGACTTCTGGGTCGACTCTATTGAGACGAGATGGACGGCATGAGTACTACCTGCGCCGGACAGGGATCTTGAGCATGTCGACATCGGTGGAAAGCTAGATTGATTAGCAAGTTGAACAAGTGCAAAGAACACGAGATCTAGCTCACCTTGCTATCTTCCGTCTTCTTTTTCATCAACATATCCACTCCGTACCATGCCCCGAAGACTCGTCCATATATTGAGACTTCCCATGTGGTATGGTTCCATCAATTTCGTTACGATGCTCGTGTTATGCGGAACGTCCACCAGAGTGTGGCTTGAGCCTGACTTAACAGTCAAACAGGAGGTATTGTCATCGTCGTTTTAGTTGAGGTCTACATGGGAGCGTTGTTTACGGTCAGTGGTCACGAAGGTGAGGAGGACGGTAGACGTACCTATCTTTTGTTCCCAGCCTCTGTATCCACAGGAAGAAGAAGATGCTGACGAGGTGGAAGTTCCTGTGAAGTGAGGAAGAAGCTCAAAGCGATTGCAATTTGTGAATCGTCATAATGATGGGTGGTCGAGGTCAAGCTGGACGCGTTGACGCGCCTTATTCCCAAACCACCATCACTGTCAGTCAATCTATCCGACCTTTCCCCGACCAAACTCACGGATTCAAGCTCGTCTAAAATCTCAATCAAAAGAATAATCACGTAACTATGGTCACACTTTCTAGGAATCCTGATTCCAAGGAGAAGGTTGTATCATCTGAATTGAAATCGTCTGTTCACCGTAAGTTTCTGTAAATTGACCTTCAAGGGCACCATTTTCATCCAATTACAGGGATAGAACCGGTTTGCTAGAAGGATAAAAACGCCTCCATGATTCTCGACTTGCCGAAAGATGCTGGATCCTTTCCTCGTCCACTAATGGCCTGAAGTTACCATGTTGAATGGACGATCTGGCCCTTCTCTCGGCTGAATGAAGCGACATTTAAACAGGTTGT